>PVJC01004246.1:0-65080 GCA_004026665.1 Murina feae | reverse complement strand
TTACGTATTCAGAGAGAGGAACCACCCATCATCACAAAGCGAAAATCAGCAATTCAGAGGTTGCAGTATTTTGTGTAGTAAATAAAGGGTCAACATCGGGCAACCACTCTCAAAAAGTGTGTTGTAATGCATCAAAAATCAATAATAAAATTTTACTTGCTAATGAATATTAATAAAATAAGTTCAAATGATGGAAACCGCAATGGTACTCTGAATTTCATTTTTTGATCTTTCTCATTGGTAGATGATGGCCTCTTTATGTAAGACTTGAGGTTTTTCAGCAGTTTTGAGGATATTAAAAGCCATGCAGTTCTTTCCATACTGTTATACCTGCCCTTTATATATATAAAAGCCTAGCAACCAAATAACAGAACAACCAACCAGTCGCTATGACACGTACTGACCACCAGGGAGCAGACGCTCAATGCAGGAGCTGCCCTCTGGTGGTCAGTGTACTCCCCCAGTGGGAGTGCCACTTGGCTAACTGGGATGAGCCGTGTTCCCACAGCAGGCGGATGCCTGCAGGCCACACCCCACCAGTGCACAAATCCATGCACCAGGCCTCTAGTTGTAACATAATCCAATATCTTAGGCAACTTTCCAATCAGAACCTGAAGCTCTTCCCTACTCTTCAGGGCTGCATACTACTCTACCGTGTGCACATACCAAATATGACCAGTATAGATCAGTATTCTATGGCTGGGCATTGAGTTAATTCTAATCTTTTGCTACTACAGCACTGTCATGAATAAACCTTGCATATATGTAATTTTCTCCATACGTGAGCACATCTGTGAAATATATTCCTTGATATTACCAAATTGCTGTAGAGTTGTGTTAAGAGACTTTTAAAAAACCAAACACCATGGAGGATCACCAAATAGAGAATTGTGAGAAAGAGATAAAATAGAACTTATTCTGCCACCTCCATGTTGGGAAGCAGTGAAATTATGCCAGCAAACAGTGGGTGGTGGCAGTGTGGATCTTATGCCAGGTGCACCCATTTAGTGGTGGTGTGAACTTGGGCAAGCCACTTCTTTTGGTCCTCCATTTGTTAACCTGGAAAATGGGCACAGGAATCCTTAGGGTGAATTGGCGCAGTAAGAACATTTTGAACATCATAGGGACCTGGTGGTAAACCAGCCAGCAGCTTCTCTCGTGGAGTGTGCCTGCCATCATCAGGTCACTAGACACGAAAGGGTGTCATGGTGAGGGTAAGCAGGGAACTAAACTAGGGTGGTGTGAGGGAGTGGGTGGCTACCTTGGGATGTCAGGGAAGGCCTCTTAGGGAGGTGGCATTTGAGCCAACCCTGTGAGATGTAGCACAAGAGCATTTGCGCAGAGAGCAGTTGGTGCCAAGGCGCAAAGGTAGGAAAGCACTTGGTGTGTTTGGAAAGCAGAGAGAAGGGCGTCAGTAAAAAAAAAAAAAGAATTATGGTTGCAGCTGAGAAACCATTGTGTTCACCAAACGGGCCATCTGGTCTACATGTTTCCCAGCCGTGTAGTGGGCAAGGACACATGATCTGGCCAGTGAGCTGTGAGCAGAGAAGAATCCATGCCGCTTCCTGCCCCTGAAGCCACGTGTTGAAATGGTGGTGTCTCAAGTTGGCGGAGACCCGTCATCCTGGGTTGCCAAGGAACCTTGTGGACCAGACTCCCTGCCAACCCGCGTTTGATGTGATCTGAAGGAGAAACAAACGAGTGTGGGCCCTGGGACATAGATGCTACCTGGGGAGAAGTTGGTGGCCGTGGGAAGTTATTCTGAATTATCTGAATGGACTGGATGCTCCTAAGAGGGATTCGGTCAAGATTTAGAAAAATATAAAATTCATGTTTTGCACATTTGGGCTTACGGCTGGAAAACATCACATCCTGGGAGAATGTATTTTCTGTGGCCAGTAGAGGGCGCTTGGAGAGAGCAGAAAACTGGAAGGAATGGGCCCTGAGCATCTAAGCCTGCAAAGCAGGTGTGTTGGCTTTTCCCTGGAAAGCCGTTCAGGCAGGTGGCTGTGCCTAACCGAGACGCTGAGGGAAGTCATGAGGCATGAGCCAGGCCAAGGGGCAGCACACGCACAGGCTTGGGGTATAAGTGAAGAAATTGAGCACAACATGGGGAGGAAACAGAGGAAAGCAAAACATAGTTTACAAAACATACTCTATACTAGGGTGTCCTCCCCTTTGGAAGTCAATCCACCCCATCTGAATGCTTCTTTCTTGCAAAAATAACTTTCTTCTTTGCTTTTCCCAGAGACATTTGAAAGTGGGTTGTAAATAGCATGGCGCCTTGCTCTTTAATACTTTAGCCCATACCTCCCCGGCTCCACCGGCCACTGCACACTGATGAAGGCCAGGGTCGGGGAGGTGTCTACGCAGCGGTACTTAGCCAATCACCCTAAGAAATACCCAAGGTTTTGGCTAACCCTGCTCTGAAGTCTCGGGGGAAATGAGCGAGGCAATATTTTCTTCACTTTTGGCTTGACTTCTGGTTTACTTGTCTTCAGGACTAGCAATAATTTGAAGATGCTGATAAAAAAAAACACACACCAATATGCTAATGTGGCTCCATCTCAATCTGGAAGTCTAGCTAAGTGATCAAGATTCTTTCCTTAAACCCCGAGACAAAAAAACACACGGTGCTTCTGTGTTGTTGTTTGTGAAAAGAATAAACATAGATTTCTCCCACCCTCCCTTTCTTTTTACTTGTGACTGACAACCTGAGCAGAAAGAAGCCGCTGGGGGCCGGAGGTTGGGCTCCATTGGGTAAAGATCGCCTCGCTGTAGAGGGGTGATATGTAAGTCGGGTTAGGAAAAAGCAAATCTTGGGAAAGTGAGTTCTGTCGACCCTGTGGCTGCTGGCCGTGTTAAGATTTGAGTGGTCACCGGTCAGGCTGGGCCTCTCGGAGCCGAGGTTCAGAACCATCGGCCTGTGTGGGGACCACCGGCAACTGTATGCCTCAGCCAGGGCAGGAGCTGACTCCCGGAGAACTGCAGCTCCATCCTCAATGCGTTGTGTGGTCTTAGGCAAGTTTATTCCCTATAGCGCGGGAGTGGGGTAGGGAAAGGGAGTGTGTTGTGCTAGAATGATAGCTGTTGTTTTTTCAACTTGTAAATCTCAGTGGATCAGCAAAAAGGAGCATGTAGAGCAGCCCTGAGGGGCAGAGCCAGCGGGTGCAAAGGGCTAGAACAGCTGGAGGAGGAGTGCCCTGGGGTGGAGGCCCTGCCTGCTGGAGGGATTCAAGAGGGGCAGCTGGCAGAGGGGGTGGGGGGAGGGGAGTGAGCGGGTGAGGGTGGGAGAGAGGAGGAAGAGGGGGGATGCAGGGGAATCATGGGGGTCTCCAGGCTCCCTGAAAGCAGAGCTCACCAGCTGCTGTGAGACTCGCTAGCTTAGCTGCAGAAGTCCGACCAGAACCCTGAGAAAGGGCCGAGGGAGAGCCAGTACATGCCCCGGTTCCTGGTCCCCATGTCAGCACATGGCATAGAGACCAGAGCAGGGCGGGGCAGTTAGGAGGGGCCTGTCCTGAATTCTGGGGTGGCACTGAGTAAGGCTTAGGGGACCAGGTCTTCAGGTTCCCTTCCACCCTTGCCCAGTAAGCTCCACCAGCTCCCCTCAAAGCCACTTCAAATTCCACACACGCTACTGTGGCTCCGGTTCCAGCTGCCACTCTGGCTTTTCCCAGATGCCTGGGGGCTTGCTCTGAGCTGGGCAGGTTGTCTGTCTGCACTGGTGCCCAGCTGCAGCCCGGGAACCAGAATGCAGGGCTGGGCTGTGCAGCTTGCGCAGAGGTCCTTACACACACACACACACACACACACACACACACACACACACACAGACACGTCTCCCCAACCCCCAGCTGCAGCATCGAAGTCAGCTCCCGCCCCCCCCCCCATTTCTCTCGGCCTGTCTGGGACCATCTGCAGCAGGGCTTTGTCCTGGGCACGGGAATCAGGCTTCTTTTGGGGGCCCTGTGCCCTCGGGAGACACAGGGAGCCAGGGCACAGAATGAAATCACTTTAATAGCATAGCGACACTGGGGGACCAGGGGTCACAGGGGAGGGAGACATTCGCCTTCCCGTTTGTACAATTCTGCTGAGGCGTGTAGCTGTGCCAGACAATCTTACAGGGTTTTCACATTGAGAACTTAATAAATAGGCATTTAAAATGCCAGACTTCAGAGATGATGAGCTGTGAGTGTGATTGCTTTGTTATTCTGCCTCCTGGCAGCCAGGAGGGTGCTCCCCGTGGCACTGGCGAAGGCTGGGGTCCTAGGAGGGGTACTCGTACTCCTCAGCGCTGCGCCGGCCGAAGTCCATCCAGCCCATGTAGTCCCGGTCGCTGATCCGGTGGCTGGGGTCCCGGCTCTGCAGGTTCTTGATCATGGACGTGCGGCCAGAGGGAGCTGCAGGGGCAGGGCGGGAGGAAACAGTCCGTCATACCTAGGACATCACTAGCTCCCTTTGCAAAGGAGAACAATGGAGTGAGGCAGGCAATAGGTGTGGGTATCAAAGAGCTGAGATATCAAAGAGCTAAGGAGGGGGTGGGATCCCTGGGGGTGGGATCTATGAGAAGAGAAGGACCCAGGTCTATATAACAGGAAGGAGGGCAGAACGTACTAGTCGTGGGCGAAGTTCGCGACCTGCCAAGGATCAGGTGGATTCTTGACTTCAACCTCTCACAGCTGGGACCTGCCTCGGTGCTCCCGCCCTAAGGGTGTTTCCCCTCACACAGCTGGCCCTCCTCAGACACAGGCCAAGCCTCCCCCATATCTGTCCTTCACTCCTTTCTATCCCTGAGCACCCCTGGCTGTGTTGTCAAGATAGTGTGATGACAATATTTTGTTGTTAGAATGGTGAAAAAGAGGGGAGTCAGGTCCTATTGCTAGATAAAGACTGTTTAAAAGTCATTCATTTGAAAGCTACCTTCTCTTAGAAAAGTGCTTTTAAGAAAAAGGCACCGCCAGACCGCAGAACTCAGCACACCAGTAGCACCGGGAAGAGGGTGGGCAGAGAGAGAGGCAATAAAGAGGTGATTTAATTCAGTCATTTTGACCCAAATGCAATCGCTGAGCCTGAAATGGGCCCTTTGGGATGGCAGTTAAGTCCTTAGAACAGATGAGTCTCGTTGTGTCTCTGCACAGCGAGGGAGCAGGGACGCGAAGTGGTGGTTTCTTCAGATGCACATGACACAGTCCTAGCCCATAGGTCACACACCGTGGCCTCCTGGTAGGAAATCTGCATAAAGCCTCCTCTTGTGCAAACACGGGGGCAAAAAACGTCCCCCGGAGACTCAATGGGCAAAACCAAGGTGGCTTCAAGGGTAGAGGGGCAAAGGACCATGCAGTGGTTCCACTGTATTGGGGAAGACTGTCCCCACTCTGTGGCACTGGGGCCTTGCTGGGCTTGGGGCAGGGGTCTGTTGCCCCCCCTCACTGCCCAAGGGACCCGCTTCTCCTCAGGTCTTTGAAACCTTTGCGGACAATTCCTAATGCCAAACTGCTCAGCACTGCCCGAAGACGCTCCTCCCTTTAGACTCTTTAAGCATAATACATCCCACAGTGGAGTAAAAAATCTGATTCACTCTCAAAATATGTCAAACCATCCAAGAAACGCTATAGTATTTATGTTAGTAAATATTTGTTCTTTGTTCATATTCTTCAGGTAGAAGAGCATGACTCGAGGCTAAGATGTGTGGGGGAAAGTCAAGGTCAGGTCTAGGGTAGTGACTGACTTCCTTCCTAGAACTGACTCTCGGGCATCTGTCCTGCAAGTGGGGAGGAGAGTCCGGACTATGGCTCAGTGAAAAGCCGAGGACGTACCAGACTGGCCCGGCTGAAATGCAACCCACAGCGAAGGACAGACACTTCAATAACGTTCAGACAGACAATCACTAGGCACCTCAAAAGCTTTCAGGCTTTCTGACTGCTGATGGGCAGTCCACCTCTTTCCATTTAATTAGCAGGGAAGTAAAACAGAAGATGGTAGTTGGGGCCAGCCGGTGTGGCTCAGTGGCTGAGTGTCGACCCACGAACCAAGAGGTCCCTGGTTCGATTCCCAGACCGGAGTGAGGGTTCAGGTTCAAATCGAGGCCCTGGGCACACCAGTAGGTTAAGTGAGCCTCCTGAGAAGGAGCCCACCCCGGACCCTCCCAGCAGTGTCTGCTGTGGTTTTATTGTCCAGACCGCCCCACCCATCGCTGTGCTCACCATCAGTGTGGATAAAGTTGATAGAAAAAAACCTGCCTCAGTCGCAGCCATGATTCCTTAGGACCCTACAGACGGACAAGTGTAAGCCACTCAGCTAGCGAGCTGCTGGGTCACTTATTCCTGGAAAAGGACCCTGCTGAGGCTGCCCTTGGGGACATCTCTCCAAGGGCAAACTCGCAAGCGCGGCTCTTGTTGGTAATGACGTTAAATCACTGCCAAGGACTCAAAACGGCTACTAGCTCTCTCCTTCAGTTACACACTTTGGCTGAAACGGACACTTGCAGTTGTCACTCAAGCGTGTGCAGCAGGGGCCACTTCATGCTAGACTCCAGCAGCTAGAGGGTTTCCGGGGGCCAGGATCTGGGTGGCCCCCGGTTCCCCTGCATTTACAGAAGAGGCTATTGGATGGATCTGGGAGCCCTTTTTGAGGCAGCAATTTGTTCAGGAATTCTCTTTACATGTCTCCATAACATGGTGCAGCACTTTAACAGCAACACTG
Source organism: Murina feae (assembly GCA_004026665.1). NCBI lineage: Eukaryota > Metazoa > Chordata > Mammalia > Chiroptera > Vespertilionidae > Murina > Murina feae. The sequence goes on along the minus strand of PVJC01004246.1, from coordinate 58,378 downwards.
GGCCAAAAATTAAAGAAAGCTCTTTTAAAAAGTTTCCCTTACTAATAACTCTGTTTGCCACAAAGGGCGTACAGAAAACTGCACTGCCGGGCACAGGGGAGAGGGGAGAGGGGAGAGGGGAGAGGGGAGAGGGGAAGAAACGAGAAGAGAGAGCTCTCCTCTGGAAGGTTTGCAGCCTCGATCAGGCAGCTGCTACAGAAGAGGGTCCGCAGGGAAGCAGGAGGAGGGGTAGGAGGCGGCGTACCTTTCCGGGCGTGTTGGATGTATCTGGCCAGCAGCGCGCCCAGGTGCGCTGGGGGCTCGCCGTCCACCCTCGGCACCGCCCTCAGCTGTCTCCGGGGCGCCTCCTCGTCCCGCTGCGCCCCAGGGCCCTCGGGGTCCCGGGGAGGCACGGGCTGCGCCAGGGTGCCCGCCGCCAGCGCCGCCACCAGCACACACAGGCACACGCCGCTTTTCATGGTTGCAGAGCACAGGGGGGCTGCAAACGAAGAGAGGAGGCGGCTGTGTGCTTTCGCGGGGGGTCGGGGCACCCCGGGACGGAGGAGAGGGTTCAGCCCACCCACTCGCCGGGCGGGGACCTGCACCCGGGCTCGCCGAGCGCACGGAGCGCAGCGGCGCCGGGACGCGCGTCTGGGCGCATCCGGGCGCATCCGGCTTACCCTCTGGGTGAACGGCACCGCCGTCTGGGGTCGGACAGAGACCCTGCCTTCTGCCCTGTTTAGCAGATGGAACGTCCTGTTGTCTTTACCTTTGAGGACCTGCTTGCAGCGGTCTCTCTTCTACGGGCCAAAGCAAGAGATGAAACACAGTGGGGAACCTCCTACTGGGAAGCTGGACGGGAGATCCCAGACCTTCCCAGGCAGCTAAGAGGCGTTTGCTAGGGGAGCAGATGGGGGACGGGAGGGGAGGAGGAGCGGGAAGCACCGTTTAAAATGCCGGAGTGATAAGTAAACGCCGTCTTATAAAGGTTTCTCAAGGTGGACGAGGGGCTGGGCACAGGCAGCGTTTGAACAGAAGCCAGGACTATGGGCTGGTTGGCGAGGCCCCGCTGTGTTTCAGATGCGCGGGCAAATAACACGCGCGCTCATCCCCAAGGAGCCGCGCCGCGATGTGCAGCGACATGCACTTCAGTCTTATTAGGCGCTCTGGGCGGTGTGTCCCAAGAGGCTGTAACCACTGCTCCACCCAGCAAACCAGCCCCAGTGCGCCCGCTAATCCAGCAAACGGACGTGCCGGCCTCGTCCGCATCAGGACGCAGCGGTTCAGCGCCCTCCGGCAGCCCCCACCCCCCACCCCCCACCCCAGCCTTCACCGGCGGTTCTGACTGTCAGGCCCGTCTTTCCAGGCGCAGGGGAGGCGGCACCGAGACGGGAACACAGGACGGAAGGGCCCAGCGGAGGCAGCGCTCTTCGGGGCTCGCCACTCGGCTCCCGGTGGAGTGGGGAGCGGGCACCTACCTGCAGCGCAGGAGTCGCCGGCGTCGCAGTCCTGCACCCGAGCGGCGGGGAGCGCGGCCAAGTTCAGGGGCCGAGCGCGGCCGCCGCTTAAATAGCCCCGCCCGGCGCCGCCGGCCAGTCAGCTCCCGGCCCCGCGCTGACGCAGCCCCGCGCGCACGTGCTCGGGGCGGCTGCTGGGGCGGCAGCCGGTGGAGGTGGCTCCTGGCAGGGCGGGCGCCGTGGCCCCAGGAGTCGGGTGCACCCCTCCCCGCGGGTGTCCGGTGCGCAACCCCCGCGCTGCCTCCCTCGCTCGGTCCTGCGCCCTCTCCCCTGCCGGACGGGAAAGTGGGGGGACACTGGCCAGGGCTGCGGGGTGTCAGCCAAGTGCAATGCTGGGCGCGAGGGGGTGCCGGCCCCTCTGCGCGCCCCAGGCTGCGGCTGGTCTCTGGACCTGGGAGCTGCCTCCTGGGGGCGGGAGGAAGGTCTTCGCTGTCTTCTCAGCCCAGGAAAGGCCCTCGCAGGCCTCAAGGACCCCGAGAGCGAGCGCTGGGGTGGGGGGGGGCTGCGCCTGGCAGCTGCAGGGGAAGGGCGCACCGTCGGGCTTTGCTCAGGGGTGGGGAGAGGGCTGGCGTCTCTTCAGGACCCAGGTACCTCCTGGCCGGGGCGCCCGCAGTGCTCGCGGCTTCTGGTCGCCAAGTGGCGCCAGCGAGCGTCCCGGAGAGCCCCCTCTCCCGGTCTCCCGGTCCCCCGGTCCTCCGCGGCCCTAGGCACCCGCCCTGCCCTCCTTCCCCAGGACCCGAGCATCGCACCCGGCCCAGGCTCGCCAGACTCAGGTTGCTAGGCTTTGAGATGAGACCTCACCCGTCCTCACTGGCCAGCCCCAGAGGGAGACCCCCAGGTACTGGTGTGCCCTTCCCTGCGCATCGCGCATGGTGGGGGGGAGGGGGGGGAGTGTCCACATCCATCCCCGCTTTGACACCTGCTACCAGGTGCAGGAGTTCAGCGACTCTGCAAGGGCTCTGCCAACCCCATTTCACTGAGGGCACACAGGCCCCGGCTGCCCCAGCCTGGGACCTGGGGGTCACTACCCATCCCGCCATCCATCGGATCCATCCCGGGCCCTCAGCTCCTTCCTGCCCCTCCTTTGCCTCCTGGAGAAAGATTTGGAGAATTTCTTTCAAAATCGGAATCTGTACTCAGCCTCAGGTCCGCGATGGTGGGACTGTGGGGATGCTCTCCTGGGGTCCTGGGGGGGGGGGATGGGGGTGAGTGGAAGCTTGGTGGGGAGAAGGTGGAGCAGGGAGAGGGTCTAGGAGCCTGGACATGGGGTTGGCATGAACACGTGCCAGCCCCTGCCTGAGGCCCCTGATACGCAGACCTCACTACTAAGAAAAATGAGTTTGCTTTTCAGTGCAGATGAAGACAAGGGGACTCCACATTTTACCTGACTTGGAGGTTTGGTAAGTCACCGAGTGTGAGGTGGTGATTCAGTTTTACCCTACGCCATCCTCTTGTCTCGGAAAAAGGACTAGTGAGCCCTGCGGCTGGGGCCCTGATGCAGAGAGTCCCTGCCTTCACCCAGGGGGCCGGCAGCATGGCAACCATATCCACATGCGGCATTTGAGAGAGAGCAGCGGTGAGAGGAAACTTGTGATGGTTGACCGGCTTTGGAATCTGGAAGTTTCCATCTGTGCGTGAAAAGAATTCCCCCCTTGTCGAAAGCTGAGTGGAGTTTCCAGGGACACACTAGAGCCTCCTAATTTATTATTCATAGAATTTAAACTGGTTACAAGCGATCCCCGTTTAAAGGAGGTCAGGAGACTGTTTGCTGTCATTAGAGACGTGTTCGTTTGAGAACTTGTATTTGGGGTCTTGAGTTTTTTTCTCTTGGACACGTGTGAGAAACGCCATTATTTGTCTTAGACGTTTTCGAAGGCCCACGTAGCCAGTGTCATCTGCCAATATAGGAAATGACCCACTGGAAAGAAAGAAGTCACTATGGCTGTCGTGTACAGCATTTCCTCTTCCCAAGGATGGGTTCCTTTAGCGTCTCTTGTCTTAGTGTGCGTGCTCATAATTACAGGGCTGAGACGGGCACATGGCTGCAGGGACTGCCTTTGGGAGTGATGTCACGGAGCAGGCACGAGGGTGCAGGGAAGAGAGGAGGCAAACAGGTACATGTTAGGGGCAGTCGCTGCTGTTGCCTCAGTCCCATGGGGAGTCTGTGAGGTACCGCTTGGAACTTGCCCCGTAACAAGCCCACCTGAGGCCAGGTGGAGGGCCTGGAGGATCTACCCACCAATCCCAAGCACGTTGGCCCCTGCTGAAGGGGTGTTAGCTCTCCCTTCACTTCCAAATATGGCCCCCTGTTCCTGCAGCGCCACAAAAAACCCCCCGACCAAGATGGGGGGGGAGGGGTGCACAGTCAGGTCCCGGTGAGAACTCTCTTCCTGGCTTATAGATGCCTGTTTTCTTGCTGTGTCTTCACATGGTGCAGAGAGAAAGCAAGCTCCTTGCTTTTCTCCTCACAAGAGTTCTGGTTCCATCATGAGGACCCGACCCCTCCTGGATCTCAGGTAACGCTAGTTACCAGCCAAAGGCCACACCTCCTTCTCGGGTTGTGGCTTCAACATGCGAACTTTGGGAGGTCGTGAATATTTAGTCCGTGGTGGACTGCACCCTGCCTGGGTTTGGGAGAGCATCTCATTCTCTCACCGGCGTTTCTGTAAGGTGGGTGGTCAAGGAATCTTCAATCTGCGGAGGACCTTGGACACTGTCATTCCAGGGCCACAAATCCCCACGCCACCAGGTGGAGTGGAGCAGGCTGGCTTAAGAAAGGCAATAGCGACATCACGATGACAGATGCCCAGTGACACGGGTGGGCGGTACTTAATCCCACTGGGAAACACTCGGGGCCGGTGTGGAACATATTCGTCAGAGTTATGTCACCTTCGGGGCCAAGGGAGCTGAGGCATGTGTGCATCAACTCTGCTCAGTGGCTGGTTGAGGGCAGTTCCGGGGAGGGGTCATTAATTCCCTGGCACCTCAGGCCTGCTGCTAATACTTTATAGGCACTCAGTGTTAGAGCCACCGCATTTTACCTTCATTTCCTTGGTACATGGCAGTTCCCCAGTAAGTATTTGTTGACGACACCCTTCATTTATATGAACGTATCTGCCCATGCGGCAGATGACAGGCACTGTGACTTATTCGCTCAGGGCAAAGAGTATGCTGGACACATGTTTAGTGGTGAATAAATAGGAGTATTAATAATATAAACGATAATAACGATACGCAGCTCTTGGTTTAGTTGACGGCATTGACAGGACATCCAGTGGTGAGTAAATAGCCATTTGCTGGCCTTCCTCTGGGTCACTGACTCCCAAAGGGCCACCCAGGACATTGTTTTTAGCATCATTTCTTACAGCCAGGGATGCAAGATCCATCAGAAACGAGAAGTCCCCTATGAACAGGTGACAGGAGTGGGAAGAGGTCAGCTCCCAGCCAATCGATCTCCATGCAGAACGAGCCTTCGCTTTTCAAACTGATGCTGGAAAGCCCTCCAACGATGGTTGCCGGGGTAACGGGCAGCGAGTGTCCTCGGGCCTGCCCTCCGGCTCACTTTCCTTGATGGAAGTTCTAGGGGAAGCCCCTGGTCGTACTTGGGGAAAGTGAGTGGAGAGGGTGCAATGCGTTGAGGGGCGGTCTGGGCCTTTGTGGTCCTGCTGTCGCAGTTTCCCGTGGGAGCTGACTCCTTGCAGCAGGGGACAGGGGTGTGTTCCTGTCCTGTGCCAGCCGCCAGCAGAGACACCTCCCACCTATCCGCCCACCAGGTGCTGGATGGCTGCCATTTCCTCTCCTTTGCGTTAAGGCCTGAGGACACAGCTGTTCCCAGACAGCCTTATCAGGAAGACTCTTTGTCTTAACAATGAACTTAAAATGGCTTGAATTCAAATAATTCAAAATGTAAAGGGTAGGAATGGTACAGAGTGAAAACTAAGTCATCCTCTCATCCCTGTCCTTCCACCATCCGGTTTCTCCTTCCTCAAGGCCAGGAGTGCCTCTAGCTTCTGGTAAATTCTTCCAAAGAGAGTCCATGCACATACAAGCAAATCAAAGAAGTCTCTCTCTCTCTCTCTCTCTCTCTCTCTCTCTCTCTCTCTCTCTCTCTCTCCACATGGAAATGCAGCACACACACACACCATGGTCTCTGCATTGCTTTTTTCACTTAAAATATGCAGCTGAGGTTGTCCTGCATTATTGGCATCACTCTGCCTCAATATCTATAAAATATTCCATGGAATGGATGTGCCTTGAGTCATTGGTAAAAATTGAAATAGTTTCCAATACTTTTCCATAATAACTGAGGCTCTTTGACTACCCACCATTCTACACATGCACCGTTTACCTAGGGGATGATTTCCTAGAAGTGGACTTGCTTGGTTAGAGGGTGGGAACATTTAAAATGTTGACAATTATTGCCATGCTGCCCTCTGTGGCAGCCGTTCCCAGCTGTCAAGGACAGCATGTGTATCGTTTCTTGCTTTTAATGCTTCAGCTCCAGCACTGTGGCCAGCTCCTCGGCCGGCGAGCACTCCCTCTGGGGGTGGAGAGCTGGCCCCACTGAGCGCTGGGGTTTCGCCTTTGAGCCACAGTTTTGTTTGAACTCCTGTGGCCTGTGTGCGTAGATGGCAAGGGGTGGACGATACTCTGCAGTGTGGCTGGTACTGCCTTGTAGGTGACATTTTGGAAATTACCAGGGACTTTTCTGGGTGAGGACAATAATGGGGTGTTAACTGGCATTGGCCAGGGATTGAGTGGGGGGTGGGAGGGGCAGCAGGAAGCTGGGTGTCCAACCTCCTGCTGGATGGATCAGCACATGATGCTAAATTACCCACTCCACACACAGGTGGGTGAAAGGCCTGTCTCTAATTATCCAAGCCTAGAAGCTACTTATGTAACATGTAAAATCTAGAGTATTTTTGACATAATTTTAACACAACTAAACATACTAAGCATGTGGGCCCTGTTAAATCAAGTAAAGGCCGTATTTTGTTTTGTTTGGGGTTCTATTAGGAGATGGCCACCATTTTGAAAAATCATGTCACCAGCCCCCAATGTTGCATCTGGGGTTGGAGTGGCCTCTTGGCCCACATAGTCAGCTGTCCCATTCACAAAATCCAGTGTTCACACTATTTAACCTTTACTTATATTCTAGAACATTCACGAGCTTTACATTATGTTACATGTGGGGGATTATTTTGAAGTTTAAAAATACGATGTGCATGGCTGTTTTACAAGACTTCTCCCTGGTATTTTAGGCCGGTAAAGTAAGAAAGCGAAATATCTACCATCCAGAGCAGGCGCTGAAGCAGATGGTCTTGGGGATCCAGGCCTTAAGAGCATGGATTTTAGGCCTCGTCCTTCTCTACCTGTTTCTTGCTGTCCTGGCTCCATCCAGGAGAGCAGGAAGGCAGGAGCTGGGAGCAGGGCTTGAAGGCAGGAACCCCAGAAGGCGGTGGAGTGTGAGTGCGGAGGGAAGGGGCGCAGCATGTGGGCCAAAGAAAGAAGAGGTGCAGAGGAACAGGGAGTTGCCGTGCCTTCTTCACCACACTGCTGACCGCCGGCCTGACCATATCATTGGGGCCGCACTGGCTTCCCCTGGACAAACCCGGACCCGAGCCGGGACAGGGAGTTCCCAGCGGTGCCCAGAACCACTGAGCTTCTCCCGAGGTTGCGGTTTTCGGAGCAGCCAGTTTGGGGTTCCCTGGCATAGGGATAATGCTGAGCCACGCCCAAAGGGCATGCTGGTGGGAAGGTAGCCAGAAGGAAAGAGGAAGCCATTGCCTGCCGAAAGGCAGTCGTATCTGGACGGCAGGGATTTTACAGTGAAAGTGAAAGTTCTGTTTAGATTTTCACAACTTCCGTTCCTTCAGGAATAGCACAAACCTGCAGCAAGTGCAATGAAGTGCTAAAAACCGGCAGCCTGGAGACGAGGGATCTGGGCACATATTTTCCCAGCACCCGGGATGACGAGCGAAGGAAGGTGCTTATTTACCAGCTGCCCAGACTTCCCCGGAGATGGCCAGGGAGCTGCCAGCTGGGCCCAGGGGCTGCGGGGACTTGCAGAGGAGTGAGGATATGGTCATATCCGCCAGATTGCATTGCTTATGTAAGTTTCTGGAGTGTGGAGAGGGGAGGAACAAGCGACTCAGTCCTGAAGCAAGAATACTGCTTCTATTTGGGTCCCTGTCTTAGCTTGGGTCCCCCCAAAAACGGACCCTGAGATAAAAACCTGGATGCAGGAGGTGCTTGGGGAAGGGCCTCTCAGAGAGGTGAGAAGGTAGGAAGCAGGGAAGAGAAACGCTGATGCCGCGTGCGCGGGTCCATAAACAGGCCACTGCAGCAGGGGCCACACCTGGGGCTTGGTCTTGCTGGGGCCCATCTGGGAAGCTGGACAGAAAACCCCTCAAATTGTCCCACTGGAGCATTTACCCACAACTCCTCCGTGTTACTGTTGGAGGGGCACTGTGGCCGGTGGAGAAGGGGGACAGGTACTTGGTGTGGGCAGCCCTGGGCATGAGCAGGAACCATCCCCGGCCGCTGCAGGTGGATTCAGGTGTGCTAAGGGGGCATGGGTGAAGGAGCCACAGGGACTCACCCACTCGACGGGGGAACCTCAGGAAAGACCCCGTGACATCACCAACTGCCGGAACATGCGTCCCCCGAATTGGTTCTTGTTCTGGGGGCGGACATGGACACCGAGGAGTGCACATACTTTGACGTGGAGAAATGTTCAGGACACAGGTCCTTTCTCAAGCTGGACGCGTTTCCCTTTCTCCTCTGGCCCTGGGAATCCCACTGGGAAAACGGTGCTCGCTTTAAGTCCTGGGCTTCCTTCCGCCCGCGGGATGAGTAGGCCGCTCTGGTTTCCTGGCCTTGCCTAGCCGCCACAGGAAGGGGTAGTGGGGGGGGGGGGTGTTCATGTCCTGGAATGCGGTCAGCTGTCAGAGGGGAAACCTTCCCCATGTGTGGTGAGGCCCGGGGACAAGGACACCTGCATTGTCAGCCCCTTCCCACATGCAGCTCCTCTTGGAACAGAAACACTGACCTCAGGATGAGAGGCTGAGGAGAGAGGCGCCCTGGGATGGTCATTACACAGCTCCGTGTCTGGGCTCCGGGCCAGGGCTCCCCAAGGTCATCACTCCCTCCCTCCTCTGGGAACAGAGGCTCCATTGAAATCAAAGTGGAGGAAGAAAAGCCCTAAAAGTTCAAGTCCACGAAAACCATCCAGTTTTAGGAGGTCTGTCCTGGGCTCCCCGGGGATGACCCCTGGTATAACAAGAAGCTAATTTTAAAGTGAAATCCTGGGTGCAGGAGCGGGCGTGAAAGTGAGGCAACCCTAATCCCCGCAAGCGTTGCCAGGCTGCTAAAGGCCTTCGTCTGTGCCGTACACACAGCTGGGAAGATGAGAAGCGAGGAGCTGGGTTTGTTTCCAGCCAGGATCCTGGCGCTCACAACGCAACCTGCTTCCCTTGGGAGACCCAGATGGATTCGTCTGGGGAAATGCTGCTGGTTTCGGGGCTGTGGTTGTGGTTTTCTTTTCCTTCACCCATAGCAATTTTCTTTCTAGCTGTAAAGAGGATCAGGCAGCAGGCCTGGGATGGGAAGGAACTTGCCTTCCAGAGCAGGCCCTCGCAGAGCGTAGATGCTCCATCAGGTTCCACGGGGGCCTCGCCTATGTCTATTCAACACTCACTTCCTGACTTGCAGCTCCCAGCCCCTGAGACTCTTTGTGGAGTGTTCTTTCTGGGAGGGGGAGCCTGCTTCCAGTTCTGTGAGTGAATGCCCGACCATGGGAGCAGCCCTCAACCAATGACTAGGGGGCAGTGGCAAACACAGCCCGCCTCTCTCACCCTGAGCTGTGTCCCATGCTGGCTTCCATAGCTCCCCTGCAGGGTTCAGCCCCCACAGCCCTTGGTGACACCATGCTCAGGAAGACTACCAGTTCAGGAGCAGAGTCCTTTTCCTTCATTCTTGGGACGGAGACATCACAGGAATCACCAACCCTGAGAAGGCACCCCGCAGCTAAAGTCGGCGGCAGTCCCTGCAGCCGAGGGTTGTTTGGGATGACTTATACTCTCCCAGCTGGGGAGGGGGGGAGAGCGAGGGATGTCCTTCAGTGGGCTCACACTGTAATCACTTTCAAATCCTGCAGAGTGTCCTTCAATTATAGTCCAGTTTGCAAAACTAAGCCAGCAAACAGGTCAATGGCAATGTGACTCTCAAGTGCACTTGAAGTTGTCAACATGGGAACAGCAATTAGGAGGGCTTTTGTGAGCAAAGCTTTTCCAGTACGGTTTTGTCACCCAGGTGTGTGTGTGCGCGCGCGTGTGTGCGTGTAATTTATGTCGCCATATGTTATCAGTTCTAAGATGTGGCTATGTTTCACATTGGGAAACAGGCCACGTGTTACACTCGATGGCATCTGACTGTCACGGCAGGGCTGTGGTTGTCACTGCGCACCGATGCACACATTCGGCCTTGGTTGTGCACACGGATGTCACTTCAACTAAGTAACGAGGATCGTTGCCTGTTGACTATAAACGCTATTTAAAACGTCTCCAGGGAGGTGACACCACAATTTGGCCACTGCATAGGAGGACCCAGAAACAGCAGTGACGCCTAGAGACACTGTCAGTGGAGCATATCCTCATTGTGGGAGAAATAATTGCAATTCTATGTTTTCTCAGCAAACAGCAGTCAAGAACTTAATATAGGTCACAAAAAGGAAGACGAAGCTGGAGTGCATTGTGCATCGAGATACTTGGACAGGACTGCTCAGTGCCCTCCAGGCCGTGCAGCCGAAGGCAGGAGAGATGGCCAACCTTCTTAGAACAGATGAAAGAACCACAAAGCAACAAGAGGCAGGTGTGACTGGGACACGTATCATGCAGGATGATTATGAAGGAATCATGTTTCATCAACAGCATGTTTCGCTTCGGTGTTTTTAAAATAACAGCGCATCTTACAATCAAAGAGTCTTAGAGACCCTGAGTTATGGTATTTTGGAAACAACCTACACAGTTCATTAGCAGCAAATGTTGATGCTACCCAGAAAATATGTTCAGGATATTACAATGCTTAGCAAATAATAGGCTCTCTCCCTCCCCCAAGAAAAACCCCACCACATACACCCTTTGTTTGAACCCTCCTGTAAATAATTCTAAAACTATGAGGCAAGTGGTTTTAGCACACTCAGGCAGTGCAAGATTTTGATTCTTGAGAGAAGAAACACCGGCATTCTAGTTTGGGGTCCTGTTGGTGGACCCTCATGTCTCACTCATGGGCTTAGACTATAATTTGACAAACAGTAGATTCGGGTACCTTACTGTTGTATGGATTGAACCAGGAAAAGTAAAAACAGTGACCAAATTTGTCCAGCGGGTTTAAATTTGTTCCATTTCTCATTTTTGTCTATGGGGAGAGATGAGGGTAGGGGTTAATGGGACGTGGTCATGATAAAGGAATAAGTAAGAGAGAAAAGAAGGAGAAACCCACAAACAAAATCTGAATCTACCCCTTCGGTTGGTTTTAAATTACAAAACACCTAAAATCAGTTTCCACGTGTTCGGACTTCTTATTTAAACTCTCGATCCAAACGCTTCTCTCTCTCCAGCTGTGCAAGCCCATGGCTATTATTTTTTCGAGGTGAATGTTTCCATTTCACTGACATCCTGATCTCGTGACCCTGGGTGACCAGGAAGTTGCTTGAAATTAAAGTTGGGCCATTGTTTTGCTATTCATCACTTGAAGATGTAACCTGAGACTGTGCTCTGGCTTTAGGCTGAATAAAAACAATATTAGGCCACCTTATCACACCTTAATAAAATTACTGACCGTTGAGCCGGGCAGAAATATTAGTTTACTGGCGCAACAGAGGTGATATAGTATTTCTCAGTCGAGGGGGAGGTTTGCCAATGGGAATAATGAAATAAACTGTGCAGGTGGGTGTGGAGGTGCCATTGTTTTAAAATGTCTGTTTAACTTCCACAAACTCTGTGCAGCTCTCCTAATAACCCCAGCCTATCCTGCACTTATCCTACTTTTCTCTTTATCGATCTTTTCGTGTATTATATGCCTTTAAAATGAAGGTACTGTCTGTCCAGCTCCTGAGAGCAGGGACCATGTTTTATATCCTTTTCTACTTCAGCATCTAAGTACCTGGCATACAAACATTAGTGCTACTGATGAGCTTAATCTCTTTATGAATATTATCATTATTAAGTCTAATTACTGTTATTTATTCAAGACATGAATGTGAGAGATCACCTGCAAAGAGACTTATTATGGCAATTCAGATGTTCAACTGAGTAATTTTATAAATAATTAAGAAGTTCATCTTTGTTTAGGTGGTTATAGACGAGCAACCCTATTTTTTCAAAGCAAGAAAGGGGCGATTGTGATGGCGTGATTCCAGCATCCACTTTGGAGTCAGACAGATGGGAGATCAACACTTGGTTTTGCTTCTTAGCCTTGTGATCTTGGAGGAATTGGTTCCCTCTTTTGTAGATGTGTACTTCCTCTCCAAAGAATAATAGATAAAATGTGAAGAGTGCACACTACAAATAGCTTCAATTAAAAACAAAATCTACATATCCATGGACTGGGGCTAAGGGTTCAGCCCTGATGTCCCCAAGTGCAGAGGTGAGCAACAGCAAAAGCTACTGGAGGTTCCTAGTGTGTCATACAGGAGGCAAGGCACCCGATCCAGACTCCCCAATGGGAGCCACAGGCCGGCCTGGGGTTCCCTCATCCCCAAAAAAAGGTAAAGAAAAAAAAAATTCGCATCCTATCACTTCCTGGAGGCTTGCTCAATGTACAGAGCTTCATAGGCAGGACTTTGCCAAGCCTACGTAAATGAATATGTGACATCTCATATCATCAGGGGGTCCTGGGAGGCTGAGGGGGGCTACAGAAAACCAGTTAATGGGCAGTCAAGCACTTAAGGGGTGGAGGGAGAAGGAGAACAGAAAGGACTGAGCAACTCAAGGTAAGCTGACAGATAAATTTGAAAACACATGAGGAAAAACTAATTCTCAGAGAGGCAGTCGGTGAAATTAACAATCAAGAGATGAGTTTATACTGGATAAAATGAAAATAATAGATAAATCTGAAAAAAACACTTTATGCTAAGAATTCTTAGGAGATGAAGAAATAGTCATTAAAAAAAATGAGAAATATCTGAATAAAAACAAACCAAAACAAAACAAGACCAGGTAGATAGGCTGAGGGGCCAATTAGAAATCTGAGACATAAAAAAAAAATTATGGTCATTGAAGTAAAAGCTCAATAGACAAGACAAACTCTAGTTAATATATCGGAAGTGTGTCATAAAGGACGAACCCAGAAGGTGGCCCAGAAAGAGGGAAGAATAAACACAAGGAAAGGCCAGGCTGGTGTGGCTCAATGGTTGAGCATCAACCTATGAACCAGGAGGTCACCATCTAATTTCTGGTCAGATCACATGGCTGGGTTGTGGGCTCAATCTCCAGTGTGGGGCATGCAGGAGGCAGCCTATCAATGATCCTATTATTACTGATGTTTCTATCTCTCTCTCCCTCTCTGAAATCAATAAAAAAATATTAAAAACACGCCCCCCCCCCAAGAAAAGAGGTTAGACTGAGGGTCTGTAATGAACACCTGAAAGGACTGCTAGAAGAAGTGAATTAGAAGAAAGAAGAAACATAATGTTATAAGAAGATGCTGAGGATTTTCTAGAATTAAAGAAAATCTTAAGCCATTGGACTGACAGTAGGTGCCAAAACCATGCAGGATAAAGATAAATTCACATGCAGACACAGTTGAGGAGAACTTCAGAATATTAAGGCTAAGGAGAGGATCCTTATCCATAAATTACAGGACAACAATAGGTTACTCTCTGCAAGGTGCTGAGGAAGAATAAATGTCAGCATAGAATTCTATCGATAGCTGAGTCCCTGGTCCTTGCAAAATTCTCCAGGAAAGGGTCAAGCCACGCACCCACTCCCCAGTCCACACCAAGCAAATGTCCAAATATACAGCTGGGGGTCTAGGGACCCCTTCATCCAGTCCAAGAAAAGACATCTGCTTCTGCCTGAGCCCAGGGTGGTGGAGCTACCTCCCTGACCTTGTCTAGCAAGAGAGAGAGAGAGAGAGAGAGAGAGAGAGAGAGAGAGAGAGAGAGAGGAGAGAGAAATGGTCCTCGTGCTAGCACCACGGAGGGGAGAGAGAGGGCTTCTCGAATTCGGTGCTCAACCTGCCCTCAAACACCAAAGCTTGAGATCCACCAGTAAAACCAGTTCATGGCAATCTTTCCAGAACTCTTTCCACTTTAAGTTCTTCTCAGGTGTGATTTCTTCAAATGCTGGCCCCTGTGGTTGCTGACCTGTAGAAATAAAAGTAGGATCACCAACTTGCCCCATTAAACCCTTTGAGACTATGGTCTGTTTCCTGCTGGGACCTGGTGGATCCTCCCCAAACAAGGAGAAGGTGGGAATGGGCCTCAACTGAAGCAGGAGCCTGAATACCAGCAGGCCTTGGTCTTGGCTGGTGCCTGTTTCCACCTCAGACATCTCATTCAAACGGGTCATTTGAACTGGCTTCCTTCGGCCGGCACCCCAACCAGAAAGGCTGTTGTCTAAAGGAAAAAGCCCCCTCCCACTTCCCACCTGGAGGGCCACACAACTCGCCTTCTCTCGGGTGAACTCTGTGCTCCTCCTACATCTGGGGCGAAGGAGATTCTGCAGTTCTGGCGGGAAAGTAAAGGCCTGCCTCTCTGCCTGCGCTATCTCACCTCTGCAGCCGGAGGAAAGGCCATTGGACGGCCCACCCCCTTCGCAGGAAAATAGCGATGCCAGCTTGTAATTTATTCAGAGCAGAGAAGAAAATATCTCTGAGGGGAAAAGTGTTGATGAATGAAATGTCATCGTTATTGGCCTTGACCTGGAAGACTTAGCCGTATCGTGATAGACATTCATAGACGAAAGGGGCGCCTGTAATCATCTTCTGTGATGTGCCTCCAGTGTAAATTCTCAGACAGTCCACAAATGGAGATTCCTCTCCCTCTCCCTTACTCAGTGCTAGTCCGCCAAAGGGAAAGGAAATTTTAGCTGATATTTTTGTTGATTCAAAAGCAAGTTTGGCTGGTGCTAACACGTCTGCTTTTACCATGGAGCCCCATTTGCCTGCTCCCTGCTCTGCCATGTATTGGCTATGTGGCCATGGGCAAGAATTTTAATCTCTCTGACTCTTCTCTCGGGGGGGGGGGGGGGGGGGGGGGGGGGAGAGGGGGGGGGAAATAATGATCCCTTTGTAGGAAGACACACCCTAAAATGTTCCCAGGAAGGAATAGTTTTCTCTTGGGGTAAAAAGAATGTTTGTGATTAGAATCAAAGGCCCACACGCCTCCTTAGAAAATGCATGTGGGTACCGGTGTTCATCATCTCTCTTCTGTCTCACCTGGGAGACAGTGCAATGGGTGCATTTACTCTGGAAGGTTCTGGAGTTGTTCTCCGATGCTCAGTGTTCTCACCATCTCCCTTCACTGCTCCCCCGTGAAGGGTATGGGGAGAAAGGGCTGATGGGGACTGATTTTTGAATAAAGAATCTTAGATCCCTTTCCTTCAAAACAGCTAGGATGCTGCTGAGGACACACGGGGTGAATCCCAATGTACCCCACCAATCCCATTCAGAATGGAAAGGGCTTAGTCATGGCCTGGAGGAGGTCCTGGTGGGGGTGGGAGTCCACATCCAGAAAGTTGAATGTCCTCTTCGGAATACTCATCCGTGAAATGGCCATTGTGCTGAGCAGGGCCCGCCTCTGCAGTGTCACAGAGCAGCCCACGCCTGGCTGAACTGCAAGCACTATCCTCTTGGCAGGAACAAGTTGCAATCGAGCTCATTTCTGAGCCTCGTTGACAATGAAGTGGTTACATGATTACAGGGAACTAAGGCCAACTTACAAAGCAGGGCTTCTGTCAGGATGATGCCAGCTCTGGGGCCTAGGAGATAAGAGACTGGCTTTGCAAATTTTAAACCAAGGCTTCTGAGATTAGCCTGGGTCTGAAAGAAGCTGACCTGATAGCTAATGGGAATTTATTAAATAACTTTATTGAGATATAAAGTACAATAAACAACACTTAGCGTGTATAATCTGATCCCTTTCGACCGATGTATACATCCTTGTAGCCCTCACCACACTCAAGATAACAAACATTTCCTCCTCCCCCAAACTTTCCTGGTGCCCCTCCCCAATTTCCTCTCCATTCCCACATCACCACTGATCTGATCTGGTCCCTACAGATTTGTTCCCATTTTCTAAAATTGTTAAGAGTTTTAAAGTGACCTGAAAACAATGTCCAGGCAAGGCAGTGCTGCCTTCTTAAAACAGGTGGGGTAGCTTCCTGGACCAGTCCAGGTGGGAGTGGAGGCCCCGGGGCCCAGCAATACATTCCTGGAAGTTACTTCTCACTGTCCTTTGAGAAACTAGCCATATGCCAGCCCAGGCGGTGACACGCGACTTCGAAACTTTGCAGTAAGAGTTTGCCAGGAGAAGCCAAAGGTTTCAGGTGGACAGAGTTGAAGGTGAGAACAGCGAGACGGCCAAGGCACTGATCCTGATGGCCAAGGGCATTCATCTTTGCCAAGATTAGAACCAAAAGGCAAAGTTTCAGCAGAAGCACAAGGAATGTAGAAGTAGGCCCTTACATGCCAATGTCTCTAAACAACGGAGCCAGTTTGTAGCAGAAAGCGTGAAACAGCTCTTTGGGGCAATGATTATGATCACTGATTTTCAAAATAATATTCTTACCTTTATGAGGTGAAATAGCCATGGACCAGCCTAAAGGCAGAGGACTTGACTAAAGACATTCTAAATCCTCATCCAGGTCGATTCAGTCATAAAGAAAGTTTTCAAGTGTTTTCTATAGAAACCTGCTTTAAAGAGTAGCCTGCTCCATGGGCATTTAAAAGTGTTTGAGCCTAACTTGACAAGCTTCCCTTTGAGACTGTGGTCAGGAAGCCTTCTGCCGAGGAGGGTCGGCAATGCGCAGGTCCTCTGACATAGGACGTGAGTCTGCTACCCCTGGGACGTAAAAGGGTATAATTAAAAACTGATGCGATTTCCATCAACAAATAAATCAAATCATGCCCATTTCCGCCACCTCCCCTCCCACCCCAAACATCCTCGCTCAAGCCATTAATACTTAATGGGTACAATTCTATCCTTGAACAAATATCACCTCCCATATCCTCGGACCTTTCAACGATCCAGGGCTACAGGCGATCAATGTGTGCTACCTGAAAAACCATTTTGTTTCTCTTCTATGAAACCACATTGCAAGGACATGAGGAATGAATGTCAAATGAACGGGAAACCAATGCTCAGACATAGGGGCTTCTGTTGTGGCCATCTCTATTGGGGCTAAGAGAAAACACCTCCCTAAGGCCAAGGGACAGGTATGAAGACCAGGCCTGAGACTCTGTGGTCCTGCCTAGCCACGTTTTTCCCTGTTGGCCTCTTGTCACCTTCCTGGCCTCTCTTCCCACTGTGTTAGGCCACTGCTGAGTGGGCTTTGCCAGCCTCTCCTTCGTTACTCAGGCCATCTCCTCATTTCTCCAGCGTGCTCCCCGGGGCTGGCGTTCACTCAGGCCAGTTGGTAGATCCCTCTGATGACATTTCTAGCCCTCAGGTCTCCCTTTCTTCTACCAGCCCTCCCCGCTTCCTTTCTTCCTGGGCATTCTCCATCAAGGGTGTGGTGGTTCCACGTGGAAAATCCCAGGTTGCCCTGCGGCGGAGGTCTACATGATCCTGGCCTTTGTTTCCTGAGATGATGGAAAGATAGCCATGGAGACGCTGCGGTGGGAAGCTCAGGCACGGGACCTGCTCCTCTCCCCCTAGGCCATAGAGACCTTCCATCTGCCGGAAGAGGAGGCACTACCTCCTTTTCCAAAACACCTCCACTTTCATGTGAGTAGCAGGTCTTCTGGGAGCAGAGAACAGTCTTTGGATTCTCTCAAGCTCAGTCTGTCTGTCCTTGGCTATTTCACGGGTGAGAAAACTTAACCCCAAGCTCCCTGGGTGAGCGGCGTGGAGATAATGATGACTGGTCTCCTTCTGCTCTGGCGGAAGGTGTGAGCAGGGCCCCAGTTCACACACAAGGCAATTTTTTAAAAGGAGCCCTTTCTGGACAGACTTAGTGCTAAAAGCTCTCCCTTTGACGGTGGAATTACACAACGGAGCCCCTCAGGAGACAGAGCACAGCGGGATTTCCATCCACTCACCACTCAGGGGCTGGTACAGAGTGCAGAAACCTCGGGATGAAAGGTGGGTGGATGGGGACAGAGTCCCGGATTCATTAAAGCTCACTTGTAAAGGGAATGATGGCTTCAGAATTGCACCACTGCGGGGAGAGGCTGGAGGGAAGCAGAGGAATGTCCCTGGAGACGCAGAGAAGGCTGCCAGGAGGGGATGGTACTTAAGCTGATTTTTTAATTTATTGTCTAAAGTTTTACATATGTCTCCTATTTTCCCAATTGACTCAGTGACCAATTGACATTTCTTTGGAGTGATGAAAACAGAAGGGTCTAAACGATTCCTGGAATGACTGACTGGGCTGAAGGGTAATTTGCAGTCATTTGCTACCATACCCCTGCGAAACTAGCACAAAGGTGCATTAAAATTTGGACTTCTTGTTCCTGGGGTGTGAGTTATTTATTGCTGTGTAACAAATTACCCTTCTTCTCCATTCTCGTCTTTAGCAGCATGTCATTAAGTTCGCCCATGCTCAAAGAGAGGATTAAGACTCTACCCGTCACAAGAACAAGTTTTGAAGAATTTGGGACCATATTATAAACATTATTGCACTGAGATAACGGAGTTCCCTGCGGAGGTGCCCAGGGCACTTGGGCTCTACGGGCCTGAAGCTCTGCAAACTGCTGGGCTGCAGAATGGACTGGGGATCAGAGTGAGGACAAGAGAGGTTTGGAAGGACAGGAGGCGCAGTCTGAGATTTTAAGGCTTTGGAGCTCAAGCACAGGCTATGCCAAGCTCTAGGGTGCAGACAGGATGTTGTTTCTAAAGTGAGAGGTTGAACCATATGAAACAACTGACCGTCAGGAGCAGCAGAGCATCAGGGGTTCCGAATGGTTTAACATCCATAATCATGAGTGAAAGTCCGAGTTTCTGAACTGGACTTCAGGCTAAAGAATCTTGCTTACAAGGTCTCTGTCCTCCTAACAGAAGGACTAGCTGGTTTTCTCTTTGCATTTTTTGTGTCCCCTCGGCTGAGTGCTCACTGCCTTCAGAAAACCGCTGTCATACGGGGAAACGGGGATCCGGCTGCCTTAGTCATGGAAAACCTCCCTCGAGCTTTTCTCGTCTGGGCCTGGTCAAACAGCCCATGTGATGTGGTGTTACCACTCCTAAACTGAGTCAGAAATAAAATTTTAAAACCATTTCCTTCACAAGCCTTTCAACGGCAGCCAATGCATCCCAAGCTGGTGCCTGTACTCCTGTGAGCTCCCGCTAAGCTGACGGTTTCCTTTGCCGCAATGTTGCCCTTACAGGAAGAGAAGCCTTCTCATAGACCAGACACGAAATGAAAATCACCCGAAACGATTACCATAATATCCTTTAGGTCGCATAACGTTATGGACTGACGCAAGCCGCTTCTCAGTGTCCATCAAAGGCTTTATAAATGGCACGAGACAAGCACTCTGTGGCCGGCATCTATTAACAAGATGAGCATCCTGGGCACGCTATCTCATAAGCCCCACTGGCTCCCAGAGGCGTAATTAGGGTTGAATTTTTCATGAACACAAATTTCTTCTTTGTCCATGGAGCTGTGCTTTGTGCTCGACTATTTCCAGCATGCAACTCAGGAAAACAGGAAAGGGGAGAAGCGAGGCAGATGCTCTGTGAATGCAAGTGATTCTGGGGTTGCTGTAAGCGCCCCCCTAAGCACCTACCCTGTTGCGGGGGTCAGGGGTGGGATGGAGGGGGAGGGGAGCCCTCTTAAGGTAAACCTCCTCTGACCAGGTATGCCCCCCTCAGGCCCCCCCCAGGAGGTCAGGTGAGGTCTGGGCACTGTCCCCAGAACTGAATCTTTCCTCTCAGGTTTTGGAAGTAGAAAAAAAAATAGAAAAAGTCCTTCATGTTTAATTCTAAATAGATCTGCTTACTACTCCCTACGTCTAAGTGACATGGTAGCAATATTTTTTCTGTGCCCAACTTGTTCTTCCTCCTGGTTTGTCCACTTGCGTGGTGTCTGGTTTGACCAGCGGTCATGCTTGAAATGCTTTGTCCATGGACTTCATCGGCCATTGTCCCCAGATAAATCTTACTAAAATATAAGTCTAACCAGGCCATCCTCCTTCTTAAAACCTTTCAGTGGTTTCCTACACCTACAGAAGGAAGTCCAAGCTCCCTGGCTCAACCTGTGGGGTCTTTGTGATCTGCCCTGAATGGCCTCCATCTGCATTTCCTGTCTTTCCCATAACAGGCAACCTACACTCCTGACTCAGTTCTTTTCAATTGCTGACTGTTCTCTAGCTCTACCCTTCTTTTACACAATCCCCCAACACAGTTTCCCCTGATCCTCCAGCTGGCTGAAAGAATACTTGAAAAGTTAGGTCAAGCACTCACTCCTCCCACCTGAACAATGAGCCTGCTGTCACCTGTTGCCGGCATGACTGATGGACAGCAGAGGACCTGAGCCCCCTGGCTGCTCCTCCTGCTGTATCCCAGCCAGAACCCTTCGGATCTCTTCACCCGCTGACCCCACTGGAGCTCCCTCTACGATAATCCTTCCTTTTTCAGAGTTCTTTCCTTTGCATGTCGTGGGGTTGGCTGTCCTCCTTCCTTGCTGACCATTTTTCACCAATGGCACCCTCTCTTACTTTCCAACAGTTAGGAATTTTTTAAAATACATTTTCTTAAAGGTATAGCGATTTGTGTGGAGAGACTACAGTGGGTGCATATGGTCCTTCTGACCCAGGAGATGTCGTTTTTAGAAAGTATAACCAGACAATTAATTAGGCAGCGTTGGCAAGGATGTTCTTGGGTTCCCAGAGCAGAGCTATGGAAACTGCAAAATTAGCATCCAACCTATTTCCCATGAACGATCCTCGGACTTTAGGGAAGGGTTCGTGTTCTTGAATCCCGTTCCTGCCAAGGGTTCACCATTGTGGTGACAATGACTTGGTCATTTGGTGATGCTACCGTTGGCTGGAAAGCATTCAGATTTATAGCACTCAGAAGCTAAATCAATACCATTGACTGTGAGATGATAAATGAGCCTGCGGCACAAGCCCTATACTTGATAATTGCCACTTTATCAAAGGAAGACATCTTTAAACAAGCTTTAACAAGGCTGTTAAATGTTTTTGCAGGTAAGAGCTTGAAGTAGTCACCATTATGGAAAGAGGTTGAAATTATTTGCAAACTGATAGGGACTTGTGTGATACAAGAGAAATTGCCCGTGAAAAGCAGTACAGATAACAAGAGTACCCACACTGTCTTTATTCTGCCTTCCCTGTTCCTCTCAGAAAGCAATGGACAGCATATCCCACCATCCGCGGGCTCCAACTCTCTGGTTCCCGACGCTATAGAAGGTCACAGTGGCAAGGGTTCCTATGCTTTTCAGAGCTAAGGTACCCATTTGCAGCTATCTGAAAGTAAGGACCAAGGTGGTCTACTTGATCTCCCATGATCTTTGATATCTAAGATGGTGTCTCAGTGTCCTTCTATTGGCTGAGGACCTTACATCCTCCTGCAAAGACAGTGGAAACAGCATGGATGAAGACTTGCTTCCCATCATGGCACCAAAAGCCATCTATGACCTGGCCTTTGCCTATATGCCTGAGATTGTCTGCCTGCTTGTCATTCAAGGAAATACCCTACATCCATTCACTTGAAAGTATCCAGGCTGTGAGTCTGTTGTCAGGATCCAGGAGAGAGACGGTGAAGGTCTTAGCCATCAGTGGTCATCAGATTGAAGAGTCAATAGGTTCTAGAGGTGTTCAGGAGTCAGAATCAACTGAGCATGGGGACAACAATGGTATTCACTGTTTTATTTTCACTATAGACTCATCAGGGCCGGAGTGGTGACACCAGCTTCTGAGCTGGCCAGTTCCCAAGTCAGGTAGCAAGTTTGAAGGAAAATAAAGTCAACATCAGAAATGTTTGAGAAGCAAGAGTATAGATGTCTAGCAGATCAGTGAAACACAGACCTAGAGCTTGGGGAAGCTATTTGGTCCTGGGAAGTGGATTGAGAAGTATAAGCATACGCAAATTGAAATGACAGGTGCCCTCATAGATAAGGAATGACCTGGTGGGCCTCTCGGTGTACATTTTCCACATTTATGTGACTAGTACTCATTTTGTATCTTCAGGATCTTGAGCTGAGTTAACTGCTCAATTGTGTATTTTTTTTTAAAGGAAAACTACATGGTTGCAGAGTTAAGGTTTTTCTCCAAAATGACTCTTAAAATTTAAGCTGCCAGAGAAATTCAAAGTCCAGAACCTCAACAGAGCAAAGCAAGGAAACAGAAATAAGAAAAATTCTGTTTCTAGGCCCTGCTCTCTGCAGTTGGGATATTCACAAGTGGCAAACAATGTATGGCATCAGAGGGAGGGAATGATGGTTTACCCAGTGTGCCTGACCTTAGGCCAGATGTATGCTATCAAGCAATCCTCCCAATAATGTGACTCTACGTGGACCATCAATTGATCTGTGAATCAAGCAATCACCCAATCAATAAAAACTTTTTGAAGTCTGAGGTCCAGTGCTTGGTCATATAGAGCAAGACCATCCTAGACTACAAGAGTAGACCAAGTCCCACTAGAACTAGAGGAAGCAGCAGCGATGGTTGGCTGCTTCTGTTTCTCCTTTAAGCTCTGAAATTTGCAAGAGTGGGTCAATTATTCCAGAAGTTTCCTGACCCCCAAGAAAAGTTCACAGGAGGTTCCCAGAATTAGACAGCCTTGGGAACTTTCCCATCCTCTCTCCCATCTTTCCCATAACTGCCATTAGAGCATCACCAAGCCATTCCAGATACATCATCTAAGTAAAAAGAGTGCCCTTCTTATGCAAACCTGTTTCACACAAGTCCCTTAGTGAGCCTTTCTCCAGGCCAACTGTCCTCTTTCCCACCCCCCCACCCCCACCCCCCGAGTCAGCTCAGGGAGAAATTCTGCAGCCACAACAGCGAACCATGAATAATCAGCAAGGTGGGATCATTTAATGCTGATTTTATCGTTCATTTTTACTTTTTACTACGGAGATTTTTGAACACATACAAAAGTAGAGAAACCTGTATAATAAATATAACAAATTCTCATTTTTACCCATTACTTGCATCCATGCTTTGCCTCTTTTTAAAGGATTTTTTTAATTGATTTTTTTTAAAGAGAGAGAAAGAAAAGGAGAGGGAGAGGGAGAGAGAAACAACATTGATGTGAGAGGAGAACATCAATCAACTGACTGCTGCACGTCTCCTACCACAGGGATAGAGCCCACAACATAGGTGTGTGCCCTGACCAGGGATCAAACCTGCGAGCTTTTGGTGCACTGGACGATGCCCAGCCAACTGAGTTATAGGCCATTCTTTACTTTTAAGCAAATTTCAGAGCAGTTATCACTTCACTAGTAAATCAATCAGTATGTCTCTAAAATACAATCATTCCTTTATTCAAAGCTTAACCACAATGCTATTATCAACACCAAAAAAATCTCAATAATGGTCTAATATCCTCAAGTTTTATTTGTTTCTTTTAGTAAGTGGCACTTTGCTACAAAAACAAGCATTGCATTTCCATCTACGTTCTCTTCCCTCTCCTGGCCCAGAAGCAGCCCCCCTAGGCTCAGGTAAACCACCTCCACCCCAGCTGGGGCCCGCGTCCTCATTTACGTCCTCCTCACGCGGCTCAGGTCCAGGGGCAGTCCTTTGTTTCCCTACTTGAGGTTGTTTAGTACATTTGAGGGAAATTCTGAGCTGCTTCCATAGCTCTCCAGTTGGACAGAAAATAATTATAATGAATCTGACATTCCAGCTCTGGCTTCAAGATCCCTCCAGGGTATTCATTAGTTTATTTTCACTGTGGACTCTAAACATTGGGTCCTTTACTTAAAAGGCATTCTTAGGTTTTGTTTTTGCCAACAGCCCAGGAAGCAAGTCCAAATACTGCAATGCAAATGATGGAGAAGAGCTTGTTAGCAAAAGCCTCCTGTGATCAGGCTGGGAAGCCACTTAAAAAGCAAACTTTACCCGGTGGCCTCATCCACTCAGCACAAACATTAATAGGGCACCGCGGACATGTATAGCAGCCATTGCATAAGGGTTGTGAGCTCAGTGCTTGCTCCCAGGGTCAGGCCATTCTGGTGGAGAGGTAAGGCGTTCGCACAGATCCGGATGACTAGCACTCACCAACCCTCAGGGGCTAGCAGGGCAACTGCCAATCAGGCCTGAGCTAGTTCCTGAAGTCGGTGGGTGGGCCTCGTGCCTGAAAGTCTGGGGCCAGCTCTGACGGGAGAGGTGGTGGGTTTGGGGCTCCAAGCTGTGGGTGGGTTATAATGGAGGGCAGAGCTGTCAGGCAGGGAAGCTGTTCTGACTGTCAGATGCTATCTTCTGAATGTGGGGTCAGGTCAAGGAGGGAAGAGAGTCCTCAGGAGAGCCAGGTCGGGGTGCAAGACAAACTGGCCTCCCCCTTCCCCAGACAGAAACAGGTGTTCCTGTCACTGAATCCACACCGTTGCAAAGTCAGCCTCCTGTTATAGGGCGATGTGTGACTATGAGCCCTTGGCATGTGGGTGCCTACCCCTGCTCAGCCCTGGGTGAGGAGTGGGCTCCATAGATACTATCTAAAGACCCAGCACACCTGCGAGCAGAGTTGGGCACCTCTTACCCACACAGGTTTCTGTCGCTGAGAAAGTTCTGGAAGGAATGTTCCAAAGTAGAGTTGGATTGAAAAACCAAGCAAACTCTATGAAACCAGGCTGCCCATCTTGCTAGAGAAGTCGGGATATTTTTAGTTGTGAGAGAAGCTCAAATTAAAATGTATTAAACCAAACAAAGGAATTCGTTGGTTCACATAACCAGAGAGTCCAGAGAGAATATGGCTCCAGGCCTGGCTGAATCAGGGCTCGAATAACATCTGTGGGAAATTTTCTCTTTCTTTCCTCTTGGGTGTCGGCTTCATTCAGAAATGGGCAAATGTGACCGTGAGCAGTTTCAAGTTTTTGTTCTGCCAACTTAACATCAGAGGAGAGAGAGCAACTCTATTATTTTCTAGTTTTTGTTTTTGGTAAGAACTTTCTTGATATACAATTCACATCTTAAACACTTCACCACATTCAAGTTCATCCACTTGTGTAGGCCAGTGGTTTTCCATATACACACAGAGCTATGCAACCGTCATCACAGCCAATCTGAACATTTTCATCATCCAAAACAAGACCCTGCATCCTTTCACAGTCATTACCCATTACCCCTCCATCCCCAACCCTAGACAATCACCAATCTTTACTTTCTGTTTCTACTGATTTGCTTATTTGGGACATTTCATATAAATGAAATAATACAATATACGGTCTTTTGTGACCGTCTTCTTTCATTTAACATAAGGTTTTCCAGAATCATCCATACTGTAGCATCTATTAATATTTATGTCTCTTTATTGACCAATAATATTTCCTATTATTTAGGATATTTCCAATAGTTTAAAATGGATATATGACATATTATTTGTCCATTCATTAGTCAGGGGACATTTGAGTTGTTTCTGTTTTTGGCTATTATGAATACTGTTGCTGTAAACATTCGCATGCAAGTTTTTGTGTGGACATGCGTTTTCATTTCCCTTCGGTAGATCCCTAGGAGTGACATTTCTGGGTCAGATGGTGATTCTGTGTTTAACCTTCTGAGGAACTGCTGAACGTGGGTGCATCAATTTACATTCCCATCAGCACTGCATGAGCATTTCCGTTTTTCCACAGCCTCATCCACACTTGTTATTATCTGTCATTTTGATTCCTGCCATCCTAGGGGGCATTCAGTGCTAGCTCAGTGTGGTTTTCATATGTATTCCTTTGGAAAGAACAAGGGGTAGGAATAATCCTTTGAGAGGTGAGCGTCATTTCAGAGCGAAAGTTTGAACTCAGAATTAGTTGAATATTTATGCAAAAGAGACATTCAAACTAGAAGAGATAGAATTATCTTTGATTAGTAAATGTAAAAGTTTTCTGCCCTGAGAGGGAAATGACTTTAAAATAAGAGGTGGTCACCCTGACCGGTTTGGCTCAGTGGCTAGAGCTTCAGCCTGCAGACTCAAGGGTCCCAGGTTCGATTCCAGTCAAGGGCATGTATCTTGGTTGCGGGCACATCCCCAGTGGGAGATGTGCAGGAGGCAGCTGATCGATGTTTCTCTCTCATCAATGCTTCTGTCTCTCTATCCCTCTCCCTTCCTCTCTGTAAAAAATCAATAAAATATATTAAAAATAAAATAAGAGGTGGTCATACATTATCCCATATGTGTATCATGCGTACACATGCATTCACACACACGCATACACACATGCATAAACACACACACATACATATATGCACACTCAGAAAATTACAGACAGGTCTGGATCTTCCCACTGCTTCACCAGGACGCTCCCCACCACACCACATGCCCTGGGTAGACACTGTTCCTGGCTGGTATGATGAGTTGGATTTGATTCATTTCTAACCATGAAGCTCTGAAAGGTACAAAATTGCATAGGAATAAAAGCCTTGGGCGATGACAAAGAGCAAGTGATGATAAATGCAAACTCTTACAAGAGAGAATAGTCCCTGTTGTTCCTGTACGGATCATCGGCTCCCACAGGCCCCCCCATGAGTGACACGTTGGGTGTCCAGCCTCAGGCTTTACGGATGAAGATGGCGTGTGCACACCGCAGGGACTTGGGCTCCTCCACGGCAAAGATCAATGTTCAGCTCAACCACCACCTACTAACAGCTGCTGTCCAGTGCTTGCAAGATAGTAAAAATGAATCTGTGATAAGAGGCAGGCTTATCTTCAGGGCCTCAGGTTCAAGGGCGAGGCTGCAGGCAGAAACTCCACCTGGGTTATCGCCCGATATTCTATAGTCCCCTCGGTTTCTTAGCAAACAATAAAAGCCCCTGTGGATGCAGCCATCCCCCAGGAGGCGAGGAGCCCCACTCAACCCTGCCTGGCGTTGACCTGGTACAAGTGTGCACTCAGCTCTTGCCTAGAACTGCCCCTCCCTTCCCTGCACACTTTCCTGCCACTGTGGAGAGGATGACTTGAGGATCCCAAGGACTCTTCAAGGCTAAGCCACCGTCTCTGAAGCCTTCCCAAGTGAAGGGAAGACTGGGAATTCCTGGCTGAGACCCTCAGCTGAGGATTGAGGGAGCTCACGGGATCTCAGACGTGCAAGATGTGGGCAGATGCAGGCAGGGAGGGTGAGGATCTATAGCCAAGACAGCGCCTCAGGGTTGTTCCAAATGGAAAAATCCCAGGACTCCAATTAGCTTTTTTGCTGCTTCTACTGGATGTTCAGCATCAAGATCTAAACTTGAGTATGTCACTAATTATTCTCATGTTTGTGTTTCAAGAGTTTATTCCCTTTTCCCTTTGTTTTTAGAAAAAAAATGCTTTAAAATGTCAGTCTGCCCCAGTTGTGCTAAAGGGAAAACCTGTTTCTATTGACTGCAATGTCTGGAGGCCAAGGAGCAAGGCTGGAGCGTGGGGCTGTGGAAGCTGGGGACGCAGCTGGCCATTTCCGGTCATTTCCTGAGACGGGGATGATGCTGGGGGCAGCGGCCAGAACCAGTGACTTTTCCGTGGCACCAAGTGGTTGAGCGTCAACCCATGAACCTGGAGCATAATCTTGAGAAGACATCTGAGATGTGGCTGATTAGGAAACCAGGGTAGTCACACCTGTCAGTCATTGCATAATTCCCCGACTCCTCCCCCTCCCTCCTGCACGAGGTCCTGGGACTCTGTAACGGAGATGGCTGATGGAAGTCAGGCCGACATCGTGCCAGCAGTGGTAAGGGTCTTCCACGCCACAGCACCGTGGAGACATGGTCTTGTCAGTGCGTGTGGGGACAGCTGAGATGTCCATTCTGCCTAATTCTCTATCACCACCCACCAACAGCCTCTCACCAAGGGTCCCAGAGCACTCAGGCTCCCTCTGCTCTGCAGGGCTCAGATGAACACTGTGGGGGACAATGGTGTCTAGCCCTGGTGGCCACATTTGTCCGCCACATTTTGACTTCTCCCCGTTAGGCAGGGAGGGAGAGCCCTTGCCGGAGTCTCTGTCCCCTGTGTTCTGAAATGTCCGTCTCCTGTGATCAAAAGGCTCCGAGTGAATCTGCCCGCAGAGGGAAGAGAGGCGTCCCTGACTCCAGCTCCTGAGAGGATGGGGTGGGTTCCCACAGAGCAGGGACCTGATCTCCGCTTCACAAGAGCCTGTAATTACAGCACCCAGGCGGGGATACTTGAAGTGATGATTAAGACATGAATGAAAAAGCAAAAGGTCTCATTGTCTTATGCTCATTTCGCCTCTTTTTGATGACTATACCAAAAAGCTCTGTTCAGACAATTAGCTTAATGAGCAGATTAGATAAATTAATGCTTTTCCAGTTTCATTCCAGGCCCCAAGCCATGTGCCCAGCAGTTGGTCACAGCTCAGCAAGGATGCACTTATCCGGTCTGCTTCCTCCTCCCATGGCCTCCTCTTCCCGGAACACCAGCACCCAAGACTGGTCGCTGCAGACAGAGACCGCTATTCTTTCAACTTTTCTGGGTATGCTAATTTTTTTAATAATAAAAAGTTGGAAATGCAGTTGTAAAAATCGAGCACTAACCCGTCACACGTTCAGCAGGGGAAACCAGAGAGCCCCAGTTGCTGAGGGAAAGCTTGCTTCATGGAAGAAGGCCAGCCAGTGGGTGTAGGTGAACTGCAGACAGAACACACCGTTTCGCCAACACCATGAAAACAGTCGACTCAGGAGAGGATTATTCATCGTTGCTGCCGGCGTCAGATGAACGGTTGATGGGGAACTCGAGGTTCATGCAGTGCCATAGAGCTATCCCACAGATCATTTCCGATGGGGCATTCAGACCGTCATCACCTTCACTCAACAGTCCAGCTCGGGTTGGTGTAGGAAAACAGCTCCACCATGGATCATGGTGGCCTTGGATGTGCCCATAGAAGTGAAGGCTTGAACCACGGCCAATCTGGTCTTGGCAAAACGTCCTGTGATCCTGTCAGCACACAGGATGGGAGGTTGTGAGAAGTTGCCGCGAAGCCGTCTCCCACTTGCCTCCTATCTCCCCTGAGGTGGTCATCACCCCTGTAGCTCCGGTACTCAAACCACCACTCAGCTGCTGCTGGCACTGGCTGCTCAGCTGGGAGCCCACAGTTTGCATGGCAGGCATCCAGCCCCTTCTGTGTCACTGTGGTCCTTTCTGGTATGTGAGACAGAGGTCATGGGAGCTGGCACCTTCAGCACACTTCCTGTCCCTGTCTGCGCAAGAGACATTGTCAGAATCTAAAGTGGCTTGTATTTTTACTGACCAAACCAGGCAGATCTTGGCCTTGGCCTTGCCTTCTCTGAATCATATCCACTGGACCACCAGGGAGCCTTGGCTTGGCCTTATCTGGTAGGTGAGACCTTGATGAAAGGGTCAATTGGACAATACCGTTTCCCAAAGTGGTGTCCTACGGAGCACACAGCATCACCTACGGTGTACTCTAGTCAAAAGCTGTTCCACGTCAACAAACCAATGTCATCCAGAAAACCTCCCGGGACTGGGGAGGAGGGATGAGCCTGGAGCAGATGGAGGGGCGAGGGAGCAGCTGAGCCGTCCAGTATTAAGCGAGTGAGGTGCCCGCAGGGAGCCCTTCTGTCCAGGCAGGGTATGAGGGGCATTCTTGGAGCAGAATTGCCAAGCCTCAGCCGGCTTCCAGGATGGGAGCTGCTGAATGCCCTGGGACGTGTGCGCCTGTTCTGTCCTGGGCCCTGCCAGGCACAGCGCTCAGGACAGGGTGAGCTTCAGCACTCCTTTCTCTAATTTAAAAAGGAGCAATGTCTCTATTACAGAAGCCACATATATACAAGGCCCCTGCAGTCCCCGGTGAGGATTAATGGGAGCTAATAGTTACTGATTCTCACCACCAGCCATTCACACCGCATTCAAAGCCTCACAAGAGTCAAGAGGTAGGCACTGTTCTCATCTCCACTTAACAGAGGAGAAAACCAAGGCCTAGAAGAGGCAGCCCCGTCTGCACAGGATCACTCATCAGCCAAGGAGGGAGCCCATTCCAACCAGGCAGCCTGGGCTCCAGAGCTGAACCATGAGGAACCTTTCGG
This sequence comes from Murina feae, assembly GCA_004026665.1. Lineage (NCBI taxonomy): Eukaryota > Metazoa > Chordata > Mammalia > Chiroptera > Vespertilionidae > Murina > Murina feae. Next base: position 28,514 of record PVJC01004246.1, on the reverse strand, counting down.
TTTGTAGCGGCTGCAGTTTCCATGGCTGTGATGGGAGACCCAGGGTGCTGCGTTGAACTCACAGGGGTGCGTAACAAATAGCCCGTGATTAGATAGATATTTTTTCAAGTTTCTCCCTTTCTATAAATAATGCTGGATAAATATCTTTGCACATAAAGACACCATATCGCTTGGCCAAGAGATGCGTATATGTTTATACACATCTGCGGCATAATTGCTCTCTGGTAGGTTCTTCTCTGACTTCGTTCCATGCCCCAGCTGGTTTGGCTCAGTGGATAGAGCATTGGCCTGTGGGCCCAAGAGTCCTGGGTTCAATTCTGGTCAAGGGCAGGTTCCTCGGTTGCAGGCACCTCCCCAGCGGGGCTCTGGTCAGGGCATTTGCAGGAGGCAACCAATCCATATGTTTCTCTCACATCGATATTTCTCTCTGTCTTTTCCTCTCTCTCTAAAATTCAAGGGAAAAATGTTCTGGGGTGAAGTTTAGCAAAAATAATAATAACCTTATCCCAACTAGCAGTGTATAAAAATAGCATTTGCTGCATATTTGTTCATCTTCTATATTATCCTTTAAAAATAATCACCCTTTAATAGATTTTTAAAAATGCTTTCTCATTATGGTTTTTATGTATTTCCTCAGTTCCTAATAAGTTTGGGAATTTTTTTCATTTGTTTATTGGCAATTTGTGGTTCTTTTGTGAATTGCCTATTCACGATCTTTGCTCATTTTTCTCTTGGAATGTTCTCCTGTTCCTTATTGATTTGCAAGAGACTCTCTCCAATTTTAATGAGAAGTTTAAATCCCCGGCACAGCTGTCACCATGCTGATGGCTGCAGTTCTTGCAGACCTAATTGTTTCAATAAGTCCCACTGGTGACTCAGAGGCTAATGAAGGTGTAGGTCTGATTGATGCAGCTCAGAAAAGCGACGTAATTAGAAGTTTCCTCTCCCAATCAGAAGAGCCAACTATATTTATCAGTTCAACTTCCTACTTTTCCCCCCTATTTTGAAAAATACATTTAAATATATCCCGCTGGTCTTGGCAGGGTGGTGGGGAGGACGTGAGAACCGTGTCTGGCTGTTTTATAAGCCTCCAATTCATGTAGGGTCTCATTTCCTATTTCAGGCTTCATATTTTTGTCTTTAAAGGGAAAGCTTCAGATCTCTTTGGCTCATCTCTGCCTCTGCTGCTTCCAGAACTAGGCAGGAGGATGTCACCTAGCAACCAGGGCTCTGCTTATAGACACATAAGCTTCAGGAGAGAAAAATCAGGAGTTAGAATGAAAAGTGCTGGCTTTGAACTAGAGAGCTGTCCCCTACTGAGATGCATTAGCCAAGAAGTCCTCCCAGAGTCTCCCAGAGTCTCCATAACCAAGAGCACAGCCTCATGAACGTGTTCTTCTTTGCAGCCCCCCAACCCCTCTTGATTTTCAGCTGCAGCAGCCGGGAGCTGGGGGAGACGATAGTCGAATATTCAGTAAAATCCTGTTATGGAGACAAGATGAAAGCTGGTGGATGAGAACAGAATACTTCAAAGCCTCGAGTGATTTGGTGGACTGTTCATTTGGCAGCCGGGCTCTCAGCATGCTGGGTGAACTGGCCATGGACTTGGCTAACTGTCCAGGTGCCTGAATGATCTGGAGTTCTGTGCCAGATGAGAAGGCAGAGGCCAGAGAAGTCGAGGCAGTTGTCCGAGGTCACAACACCAAGTATTAGAACCACAGTTTTACAAGGCTTGTCTGAAGGTTGTGGAGACTCATAAAAACTTGTTATCCTGTGACCAAGAAAACATAAATGAAGAATATGTTCATAAGAATCCTCCTTGTTAAAAAAATATATTACACTTCCTTCTTCCCCTCCCTCCCCTCTCCCCACCCTTAGGCTCACGTGGCAGCAGCAGGAAATGGGACAAGACTCCCTGGGTTTCTGCTTGCTGCTTTAAAGGCAAAATGAAAACTCGTAAACGAAAACTAAATACTTATCCCAAACAAGGACATTTTTTAAAGTTGCCAATTGGGAAATACACTAGGACTTTACTCATAGGAGCGCTGGAAGCGCAAAATGAGCTAATGATTCAAAGGTAGGGCCCTGGACAGCACTCGTAAACAGCAACGATTGCTGCTACGCTCGGAAGGACACCATCCATCCCCCAGCTTGTCACCAAACTACAACCTGTGTCATGTACCTCCTCCTCCGCCCCGCCCTCAAGTCCAGGCAAAACCAAGATCAACCCACATAAAGGTGACTGAAAGAGACCCCCCGAGAGTCTGCGGAGGAGGGAATGAGTAGTCTCCTGAGAGTTAAACAAGGAATCAGCTCACGACCAATAAAACAGAGGCCGGAGGACAAGCCCCAGGCCTCCACTGGAGATGGGGGTCCCTGGATGGATGCTCAGGAACCAGAGAAGCCTGCCACCCTCTGCCCAGGAGGAGCTGCAGCTGTTCCAAGTGTCCATGGCACAGTGATAGCCCTGCATGCCAAGTTCACATTCACCATGCCACCGTCAGAGACCATGGCTTCCAGGGCAGCAGTGCCTCTAGGAAGAAAGTGTGCTCACCCCACTGGCGTGACCCTCCAGACTGCTTGAAATTAGTAAATTTTCCTTCTGGTTTGTTCTCGGGTCCCTCAGGGGTCATGTTTATTCAAGCATCCAATAACTCAGGGCATGAAAAGATTGAATTTCTGAGCTTACGTGGCTGGAGAGTGACTCCTTCCCTATGGTCAGCATCCCCTGATGAGGACCCCTCTGCATGGTCAGTACCCAGACTCTATGGAGACTTGGGTTCTTCCCACTGGCAGCCTCAGCTGCCTCAACGGGACATCAGAAAGTCGGATGCAGTTCTGCTGCCGAAGACAATCATGTTTGAAGTTCCCTGAGAGGCACCAGCGCATTCTGCGCCTGATCAGGACTGATGGCCTTTCCTAATATCGTTGGAGAGGAAGGGAGAGAGTTCTTCCCCATATTAGCCTTAAAATCTAATTGAGGAAAATTCTGTTGCCTAGACAATGGCATATTAAATTGTTCAGCAAAAGCAAGAACTTATAAAAAATTGTCTCTGATCTATAGAACTAGGGGACATAATAAATCTCCCAGGATTTGTAACTACGCTTACCATACATCATGCTCAGAAATTGCATTAGCATGTAGATGTGCTGGGCGGAGGGCTGCTGGCCCCTGAGGCAATAGGACGATGCTGCAGAGCAGTCTGGCTTCTTGTGGTCCTGGGTGTGTCTCTGAGCAGGAGTAGGGAAGGGAGACAACGTATGTGTGAAGCTTACGGATGACCTACTTTGGGGCAGCACAGGGCTGTTCACCTTGACTCCTTAACATCTCTTGGAACCCTCAGAATGTGCCCATGGTAAATCACTTGCTGCTTTGTTGTTGTTTTAATCTCCCTTATGTTAAGTGTCTTAGGGTGGCCAGCAAGAGGAGCCTGTTCTGGGTAGCTAGAACAAAAGGAGCACTTGCGGTCTCATATTGCTGGATCCCACAGGGTGAGAAGGAAAGCCAGCCCACCCTAGGCTGGAGAAGGGCAGGAACCAACGGCAGGTCTGTAGACTCAGCAGCAGTTTTGCTGACCGCCTCTCAGGAGTACTGGCATGACCATGACTCAGCAACCCAAGGTCTACGTCCTTCAGCTCAAGCTCAGAGAATGTGATGGATTCAGCCTAGACTGGGTTCTCCCCTAGAGCTATCAGGAAGGGTCACAGGGGCGGAAACACACAATGCAGACAAAACCCACAGTGCAGACAAAATCCATGCAGGATTTGTGAGCTGGTCCCAGGGTGGCAGGGACCTAGGGTGGCAGGATAGGTGCAAAGTCAGTAGCCTGTCTCCTTGGGTTTCTCCCAGGCATTTCTGTCCCAGGGACCGAGCGTGTTCATCAGGACATTTGTTCAAGGGCAGCAGAGAATGTGGCATCTGAAACTAATCAAGGTATGATTATTTGACCCAGTGGCCTTAGAGCACCAGCAGCAAGTAATATATCTGTTGCCAAACTTGTGTATCTGTTCCGTTGTTGTCAGTTGTCTGTATTCAGGTGGCCGAGCCAGCTTACCTGGAGCTTGCCCCTTTCTTGAGATCAACTAAGGTCTCTAGATGATCTTCAACCCCTGAAGTCCTCTGGCATTTTGCTGAGCTGCCCCAAGTGCTTCATCATGGGCCACATGGGCTGACTTCAAGTTGACATCAAGAGGTAGATTAGTGGACTGTGTTTGTCCCTCCATGTAAAAGGCTTACCAGCATCCCATACTGGGTTCAGGGGACTCTCGTGTCATCCCACCCCAGCTCAACTCGGCTGGTTCCATATGTACAGCTCTGGTACCTTACAGCCCATTCCCAAAGCTCATTTGTGTGTTCATGAGAGTGGCTAGCAAACTTGGTGCTCACTGTGCTAGGCTATGCTTGATACTTTGCATGAACTGTCCCACTCAATTTTCACAGCAACCTGATGAAAATGACTGTTTTCCTATATCTCCTCCCTTTTGACAAGTGAGAAAACTGAAGTGCAGAGAGATGTGACAACTTGCCCAAAACTCATACCTAGCAAAAGGCAAAATTGGGTTTGGACCAGGACAACCTGAATCCAGGTCTAAATGTTTAATCTCTGTGCTAGGCTCTTCTGGTTGTAAGCAACTGAAACAATAACAACGACCAAAACACCTGTAGCTGGCTGCTCCATTCGTCTATTGTTGCATATCCAGCCACTCCAAACTGAGCAGCTTATGCCAACAGCAAGCATCTGTTTTGCTCACAAATCGGCAACCGGGGCCAGGCTCAGCAGAGACAGGTTGTCTGCTCCACATGGCATCAACTGGGTTGATGGTGGGAGGATCTGTTGCCAAAGGGCTCAGACATGTTGCTGAGATGGTGCTGGTTGTGGATTCCTCTCTCCATGAGCCTCTCCATGGGCAGCTTGGGCTTCCCCTCAACATGGCGGCTGGGCCCCAAAGCAAGCAAGTGTCACTTAATGCCTAGGCCTGGAAAGCAACACAATGTACCTACCGCTCACTATGGGATTTACCTTTCCTGGAGCTTCCAGGGTGCATTGGTCAGAGATGACTGTTTAGCAAGTACTCACTTCCACCTCACACCTCCACAGGAGGTATGTACTGCCCTGACCCACTGACATTGCGCTAGGTCATGTGACTTATTTTTGACCTCATGGTTGGTGTGTTCTCTGCGCTTCAACTTTGTATTTGGCCATGTTATTGGCTATGACCAATGGGATGCTAGCAGATGCGACATGAGCAGAGGCTTGAAATATGCTGGTGAAGTTGCGCTTTTTTAAGAAGGGCACCTGGGGGTAGCTCAGTGGTTCCAGGAAAATGGAAAATGGAATGGAGCAGTATTAAATCTAACTGTGAACTCTAGCCAAGTCCTGGTGAACCCAGCTTAGATCCAATGACCTGCAGACATAAGAGAGAAAAATAAATGCTTGCTGTTGGACCCCATTGAGGTCTGGATAGTTCGTTATGCAGCATTATTGTGGCAAGAGCTAACTGATACAGTTTCCAATGTTGGAACTTTCCTGTCCTTGACCCTCGTTATAAGTCCCTACTCCAAAACCTGGATAAAATCATACATTTGGCTTTGTCAGATTTCAGTACAGTACTTCAATCTCTCTGAATTCACTTAAAGTAAGTTTTTTAATGAATTGACTAAACCAAGAAATTTATTTAAGAATTCCATTTAAAGGCAATGAGAAAGAGAGGGGCTGGCCATGTTCTTTGTTGGTGGTGTAGAGTGATCGAAGCCAACTGGCTTAAAAATGACTCTGAACTTTGAAAGAAGCTGGGGGAAAAATGAAAACCAACATTGAAATGACAGTGCATCTGAAAGGAGCCAGAATTTATTGCTGGGATAATAAATTGGAGCTTCCTGGAAGGAAAATCTAGCCAAAATGACCAAAAAAAGTGACCCAAAACAACAAGTATTTTAACAACCACGCCTCAGGGGGAAGCTTATGCGATTGATTTATGGATGTCTTTGTCAAGTCCCCTTTCACTGGGTGCAGAACCCTGTAGAATATAAAATTCTACAGAAATAAATCTGCCTTTGCCCAAACAAGTCAACACAGGGACCGTTATTTACATTTGCCTTTCAAAACACCCGGGGGGAGAAGCTTCTAAAGGCTCGTTTCTGGTCACTGGCTTCTGCCAGAATCTGCACTTATTCTAGGGCACATACAGCTGAACGCCGCCACAGCTCCCCGGGAGGCAAAAGGAACACCTTTGAGATTACACTGTGTCCTAACAAGCACTAGGAAGCTTTAAAAAGTGTCAGTGGTAGCAAAACAGAACTAGCCAACTGCATTCTGGAAGGAATAAGAAAGCAGATCCAAATTCAGAAAACACATATGGGTCACCTACTGTGTGCCGGGGAATGGCGCCTCAGCTAGCATATACACGGTCTTCTACCCACAGCAAAGTAAGTATTTAGAGACTGCTTGTCTGATGCGGCTATGCGATGTCCCAAGGCTGATACGTTTCTCTCTTCCTTGCTCAACAAAGTGTTAGAAAGATACTCCTTAAACACTGAATGCACTAAATCAGCCCACAGTAGACAATATAGACATTGTGTGTGTGTGTGTGAGAGAGAGAGAGAGAGAGATCTTTTGGTCCAGGGAAGAGAGAGTCTTGGACAAATCATCCTTTACCAGGCTTTTACTTTATTCAAGCTTTTGTGTTGTACTGATGTTTAATTACCAAGGAAGTTATTATTGCTCTCAAGGAGACAGTACTAGCTAGGATTCATCAACTGTTTAGGATAATAATGCATTACGTACGTCTCATTTAATCCTCATTCATATATCCCCAATCATTACTTTCCCAATTTTCCTGCCAATATCCTTGTCTTTATAGATCAGGAAACTGAAGCTAGAAAAGCAACCAACGTCAGGGGCTTTCACAGCTAGTGAGTCACGGGCTGGGACTGGAACCAGGTCTGCTGAGGGGCAAGGTCCCTGCTCTAAACCACCTCCCTACAATGACTCAGCTCAAATGAATGTTTATTGGACAATCGCATGTTCTCTCCTGATCGATATAGCCTGTTGCTTTATGCAAGTGTGTGTGCATGCCGGTCAGGGAGGGGGTAGGGAGAAATGCACAATGAAAGATACATACCTATTGGAGGGAAATGGACTATAAACCGTTTGTTTTTTCTTTTCTGGTTAAAAAGAACAACAACTTCATAATCAATATCACATCTGTAAGCAAGAGTGAGACACAAAACTTGATTGTTGTGGATCTGCACTTATGTCTATCTTATGCACAGTGTAGGCCAAGAATGTCAAACTCAAAGGCTAACACAAGCTAAATAAATGAGGGCCACCAGTTTGACATGCTTGGTGTAGGAGGATGGCAGCAGCTCTCACAGTGAAAACAAGGATGAGGAAGGAAAGGGTACTAACAGCAAGAAGGAGGCTTCAGGTCCGGCCAGCGTGGCTCAGTGGTTGAACATCAAGCTATGAACCAGGAGCTCACGGTTCAATTCCCAGTCAGGGCACATGCCTGGGTTGCTGGCTAGATTCCCAGTAGGGGGGCGTGCAGAAGGCAGCGGATCAATGTTTCACATTGATGTTTCTCTCTCTCCCTCTCTCTTCCTCTCTCTCTAAAATCGATAAAAACATACTTTAAAAAGAAAAGGCTGAAGACCCAATCTTCTACCTAATGGGTAGAATGGAGAATGAGCATCGATATAGTCCCAGCCAGGGTGTGGAGGAGCTAGAGATTTTGTGTAGATGCCAATCCATCTCCCTCACGCATCAGACTGGAGTAAAGCAGGTTATTTAGTCCCTCCAAACCTCAGTTTCTCCGCCGAGTCATGGTTATAATTCACACCGATCTTAGAAGGTTTACTCAAGGTTTGAAAATATTGTATGTTAAGGCCTAACAGTGTAATATTTGTACAATCAGAGATGCTAATGGTAGGAGTAACAGCGACAGGAGTCGCTGAGAGATCTTAATCTAGCTTTGATCCTTCTGTAAACCAGGCCGGGAGATCCGGGCCCAGAACGAGTGCTAACTGTAACGCCCCTCATCAGCGGGTTTGAGGAGATGATGTGGGGAAACCCCAGAGAGGCTGTTCCAATCAATACACTAACATTTGCTCTGGCCTCCAGCCTCACCCTCATGTTGACACAAGTGGCCATTAGAGGACAACGATGAGCCGCAGCCAGAGTAATGGGCTGGAAGGAGGCGGCAGCACGCTGGGTGGTGGCCCCTGAGGAGCCTGGGCACACATCAATTGCAGGCTGCAGTCATGTCAGGAGGCTGGGCAGAGGGCAGGGGCATTATCACTTGAGGACCCACCCAGCTCAGTAAGGAGGTTGCCTCACGGTCTCAAGCGCTTCTCGTTGGCCTCAACAGCAAGTGCCACCACCAGCAGCATTTCACTGTCCAGTCCATGCTGTGACTGCCCTTCATCTAGAGAGCAGGGCGGGCCGCACGAAACCAAGCGAGTGGGCTGGTCAGTCATTACCGAACTCGAGCAGAAGTTCAGCCCCTGAAATTCTAACTCGTAGCTCTTTCTTCTCCTTTCTGAAAGTGGCCAAATGATAACTAAAGAAGGGTCCTGCCTGCCTTCTGGGTGGCCACGATTCGCTTGTGTTGCTGACTTTTTGTCTAGGTGGAAGAGACTAACAGAAAGTTATGTACATTACAGTGTGTCCACATAAACGGATACTGCGCAGGCGTTAAAAAAAGCGCTGGAACCCGCCGTAGACTATTAAGACCACAAAATATTAACTGACACAAGCTACAAAACTGTATACCCGGTAGCAGTCCGTGTGTGTAAGGACGAGAATGTGCACACGCTCACCCTGAAGTGAGGAGGGTGCACCCACAGTGACTGACACCCCCATCCCTGCACCCAGGTCCTTTCCACGTGGCTGCTCCACAATGAGAACAGCTTTCATTTCTGGTAAGGGGGAGGCGGGAGTCTTTACTTTTCTTCTTCATGACTATCTGTACTCTCCGCATTCTCTTCACCCGATGTAGGTTGTCTGTGTCATTTTAAGAGTTTAAAAAGTGAAGAGAGGGCAGCTCCAAACACACACTCCAGCATCCTCTACTGGTTTCTAAAATGCTGCCAGTGTGGGGGAGAGGGGAGTTCATAAATGCGGTGCTTTTACACCATGGAATGTTCACCGGCACTGAGATGTCATTCTGAAGAGTCTCTGAGACCACTGAGATGAGCCCTCCGACACCCTCCTATACTGGGCTGAACTCCATCAGAGCTCAGGTTCCCGCAGGTGCCCCAGCTCCTGGGGAGCAGATGTTGCTGCTCCCACTTGTCTGTCTCTGGCCGGTGAGATGATACCTGCTGCTTCCTCGTCTGCAAGACCCTGTGGGCCTCTCAGCTTCGGAAATAAACTCCTTTCTGCTTAAAATCGAAACACGTGTAGGGGGACAAGGTGTTACCATGATTTTCTTTCTGAAAAGAACTCTACCTATGGCCTTATATGGCGCTGTTGAAAAAGAAGACACATCCACAGAGAAAGGGCTGAAGTGGAGTGCCACCAAAGCGTGGCACTGCTGTCTTTGGGTGCCAGGATCATAGTGGACGCTGCTTATTTATGTTTCTGTATCATTCATAGCTCCTCTAGCGTGAGGACATGTTATTGATGACTTTTAAAAATGTAACTCTTGCCCGGCCAGTGTTGCTCAGTTGTTGAGCATCAATTGAACCAGGAGGTCATGGTACGATTCCCAGTCAGGGCACATGACCAGGTTGGAGGCTTAATCCCTAGTATGGGATGTGCAGGAGGCAGCCAATCAATGATTCTCTCTCACCACTGATGTTTGTATATCTCTCTTTCTCTCTCTCTCTCTCTCTCTCTCTCTCTCTCTCTCTCTCTCTCCCTTCCTCTTTGAAATCAATGAAAATATATTTAAAAACTTAACTCTTTAGAAGAAAGAGCAACTGTCACTGATTCTCTCTACAGAAGTGCAAAGGGGATTCTGTGGTCGCCTAGATCCACCTGTGCGTCTCTACACAGACATGCGCTGGACCCGAGGCCTCTCCTCTGCTCTTCTTTGACTCCCCTTTTCTCCCACTGCCTCTTTTCTTCCTTTTTCTACGTAATATTCATAGACACATCTCGTTTTCCAGGTCCTTTCCTTCCTCCAAACCCTCCACCTGAGATTAATTAATGACAAGTCATAATAATGGTAAAGGATGCTTAGCATAGTATCACAGGACAATCACACAAGTGGAGACCTTTGGCCCAGGTTGAGGAAGTGGCTGGTTTATTCTGCATCCAGCATCCCTGGAAGGAAGCAAACTTTTGTCCTTTTCCACCTGGAGCTGTCAAGCAGGATTGAGTGAAGGCCACACACAGGAAGGCGTCTTCATTCAGAACATTCAGTTGGGAGTGTGGCAAGGGCCACCCCGGCAGCTACAGCTTGCATCCGTCCAACCACCGGGCCAGGGTTTCAGAGTACTGGCAGTTCAAGGTCCAGGAGGGCCTGTGGAGAGGATAGCCAGGGAGTCAGAGCTCAGGTTCTCCAGGGATCTAGCCCCCATGGGCCCCTTTACACTGAGCCCTGGCCCCTGGAGCACTGGAACAGGCTACTCCTGCTATGGGCATATTTCTCAAGGCTCTTGGGCATCTCAAGTGTGTCTCTTGCTGCCTCCACCACACCCTAACATGAATGCTGGTGCTCCCTATGCTCGCATGCTCACCCCTGAGCCCCCAAACCCTGCAACAAACACACCTTTTTCCATAAATCCCACACCGTGAGGTGGGGAAGAGGAACTGTGAACTGAAAGACTCCTCCCAACCCTGCAAGGTCAGTATTTTTAACTTCTCTGAAGTGAGCATCAGAGTTCTGGGACCTGGCACAGGGTCACAGAGCGCTTGGCAGACCCGAGATCTGACATGGAACCCTTGTGCCTTGGCCCAGGGCCTCCCTCGCCTTTCCATGCACCTGCCTTACCTCGCCTTCCAAACTCCTAGCAGCCTCTCCACCTGCCCAGGTCCCCTGCACTGCGCTTCTCTAACCTCTCTCCTGGCACCCCTAGAAGTGATCCCCCTAGTCCCAGCTCCTGCACCAGCACCCAGACCCCAGGTCCTCCTATCTCAACCCAGAAGCTGTGGGTGTCACCAGGCCAGCTGCAGGCCATTAGAAATTCTGTCGGGCAGGCCTCCATGAATCTCCCGGGGTCCTTGGTCCCAGACTCGAAGGGGAGACTGGCTCCTGGCCCCTCGTGGATATAGCAAAACAGCAGGGAAAACACACAGGCTCTCAGAAATCTCAAGGCTCTCCAGGTGCCGGGCAGGCATTGCAGAAGAGACTCTTGTGGCATGCAGGCTCTTGGTCTCCTCCCTTCCTGTCTGCCCCAGCTCGGCAGAGCTGCTGACCTGAGCTTTGGGAAAGATGTGGCTGCCTATTAGCTCAGTAAGAGCTCGCGTCCCTGGGAATTCTGAGCAAGCAAGAAGGCCTAGATCAGCTGACCCGGCATCTCTCTCCTTAGCGCTATACCGTACACACGGTTTCAGTTCTTTAGTGCTCACCCGGAGGGTCAGCCAAGCTTCCAAGTTCATTGGAAAGTCAAGGCGAGATATGCAAGTTATTTTAAACACTGAGAAGACAGTGCACATTAGTAAGGGGAGTCCCACCTACAGCACAATCAAATCTCGGATTCGTGGTGTTGAGACCCCCGCCCTTCCCCAATTAGCCATTTGGAAAATATAAAGCAGGAGCCCTACCTCACTTTTTATACCCAAATAAATTCCAAGAAGGCCGAAATTTAATAATAAATACATGACAATTCGCCCTGGCCAGCTTGGCTCAGTGGATAGAGCGTCAGCCTGCGGACTTAAGGGTCCCGGGTTCGATTCCGGTCAAGGGCACATGCCTGGGTTGCGGGCTCAATCCCCACTGGGGGGTGTGCAGGAGGCAGCCGATCAATGATCCTCTCTCATCGCTGATGTTTCTATTTCTCTCTCCTTCTCCCTTCCTCTCTGAAACCAATAAAGAAATATATTTAAAAAAACAAACAACATGACAATTCTGTTTTGTAATTGACTTAACAAAAACCCAATGTGACATTCAGTTTGTGCCAGAACTGTTTTAATACAGAAGAAAATATGGCTCCATTTCTCTACGGTCCGGGAGCGTGGAAAACTTTCTAATGAGGACATCTCACAAAAACTCAAGCCACACACACAAGAAGAGATGGAGGGACTTGATTCTGTGAAAATGTTAAACTCCTGGATGATGAAAATACCATAAGTAAAGTCAAAAGATAAAAAACAAACCTGAAAAAAAAAACAAAAAACACCACGGTTCACAAAGATATGATGGACAAAGGTGTCATGACCCTAACTTATGAAGGATATGTGGAAAAGCCTTAAAAAGAAAACAGTTATTCCAATCGAAAAACGAGCTAAGAGCATGGGTAAGCAGCTCAGAGGAAATGGCTAAGAAAGACTGAAAAGATGCTCCATTTACTTTATGTTTTAAAGATGCAAAGCAAAACAGAACGCTATTTTACAGGCCACAACCACCAAAAACCTCACAAGTTGAAAGGCCTCGGGCTAATGAGCTGGGGGGATGCGGCCCCCTCACGCAGTGTAGCTGGAAGGACCCCCTCTCTGGAGCCAATTTAACAATTTGTCTCCAACGTTTCAATGCACTGAACGGTCCCAGCGGGTCTTCGGCAAGGTGTTTCCATAGAACACACTTGAAAGAACATAGAAATTCTGAGAGCAAGATGCTCATGGGGACTTGCTGGAAACAGCAGCAGGAACCAAATGGAACCACATCCCTGCTTCCCAGTGGGGACGGGCAGACGAGCCCTCAGCAGTGGTTACGTGGATGGCAGAGCTGCTAGCGAGAGGTTCGCCAGGATGGGCAAGCTCTGCTCAGACATGAAAAAAGCCGGGTGCCAGTCAGCGCCCGCCCTGGGATGCCACGTGTATTTGGAAATATCTTTGTGATCCTTTTTCTCTGGTTCACAGGACATGGTCACTGGGTGACCTTCAGGAGGCTGCTGATACGTTTATTTTTCAGTTTACGATGTGCATGTGTTTTTTTATTTCTATAAATTCAAAATACAACTGGCTTCTGGATATCGGCTTCCAATGCAGCTTTGGTCTTTCAAGAGGCATGAGGGGGCACCTACGATGTGCCAGGCATAGCGCTAGGTGCCGGAGATACGGAGACACGAAGAAGGCAAAAATGTCTGGCTGACTCAGCTCCCAAAGAGACAGAGAACAGCTAAAAGGCAAAAGCCCTGACCTCTGAGATGGACAAGAAACTGGATAAGATCTTCAGAGCAGACAGGGCCCGTGGGTTATGGGAAGGAACACCACTCAGGCTTCTACAAGTGTGACATGTCCCCGTGCGGATCTGCCCCCCCCCCACCCGCTCCACTGCTGCCCCTGCTCAGGAGACCCAAGTATGCCCCACAGGAGAACAGCACAGACCCTCCAGCTGCCTTCTACTTGACGAGAGCACAGGTCCTCTCTGCAGACCATCCCCATCGCCTCAGAAGCTGAGAATTTCAATCACTCTTGAATTTCTAAGAAAAAGCCAGATAACCCAATAGAACACACCCTAAGGGGATATCATAAAATGCCAAAGAAGGTAAGACAAAACTGCTATTCACCTTCCAAATGGCAAAGGTTTTATAATTGGTGAGAGTGTAGTCAACGGGTATTTCACACAGCTATTAATATTCGTGTAAATTGGTACAGGCTTGCTGGACAGTCACTTCACATCATGCATCATGGATCTTTGAAAGTATTCATAAACCCCTGTGGGAATCCACGTGAAAGAAATAATCAGGGGTATACACAGAGATTTATTACAAGGGTGCTCGTCCTGTATAACCCTGCACAGATTTGAGTGGGGAGGAGGATGTTCAACTTAAGACAGTTTGGCTGATAATTATCTCCTTCCTTCTGTGACCTTGGGGTTGTAGAACGCAATGGGGTTGCTCTGCCTAACTTGGCGAGTAGGATCCCACTAGTTTGGGACTGCAGATGTGCAGCCACAATTAGACCGAGATTAAGATGAAATCCTAATAAAGGTAAAAAGTCTTTAATACAGAATATTTAAAGATGGGCCACTTACCATGCTCCCATGCCTTGCTTTCCTTTTACAATTTTCTTGGCACACTCAATTGTCTTGTTTAAATTTGGATTCAGTAAAGCTGTGGAGAAAATGAAGTGGAATGATACCCAACCGCAGCGAGGCTAAATCTGAGCATGTCAGGGAAGACCCAAGGTGCTCAGAGCAGAGAGGTTTCCGTGTGGTTCCAAGAACACATCTATCCCTAGATTTTTCCCAGACAGCATTGGGGATGGGGGGCCGGGGCGGAGGAGTGGGGTTTGGAGGATGTGGTCATCTTTAACTAATTCTATTCACTTTTTCTTGTAATTCTAACAATATCGTCATTAAAGACATGTGTATAGTGAATATTCTGTGTTAGGCAACATAAGAAGTAATGGGAGAAGAATGACCCACGTGATAAATCCCTGTCCTTGGCACCTGCCGTCTGGAAGTAGGTAAGAGTGTAGTCAGTTACAATACAAGGAGTACCTCAAGTGGTAAGGGATGCACCTTGAATGGAGGCACCTAAGTTAGACTTGAAGGAGCAGGGAAAAGGGTATTTGGGCCAAGAGAAATCTAAAGGAGTAGGCAAGGAAAACGGGTTGAGGGAGTCACAGAAGGAAAATTGTTCTAGGCAGAAGGAACAGCAGATGAGAGGGCCTCTGAGGAACCAACATGGCTGACATCCATCCTTCCATTCCCTCCTTGGAATGTGGAAACCAAGACCTCCCATCTGGGGTTACAAGCGATGTCCTCCTTCTGGCCTGCACTGCAGCTCCCCCTTCCCTAATCTAGTCTGCTTTTCTTTAAAACTTTCCCTTGGGCCCCCTTGTTGCCTGTAAAACAGAACCCCAAACCCTTGGCTTAGTCTCACTTTGCCCTACATGCCTGTCTATTTCTCCCGCCTGGCCTCCCACTGCCCCCCTCTGTGACCCCACCACTCAGGACCTGGCAGGGGGCAGGAGAAAAAGACATCCCCACCACCCACTGTTTGGGACCTTATGCAGTTCCTCTGGCACTTAGTGGGTGCTCAGTAAATGCTCATGGGACAAATCAATCTTGAAGAACCTCTTCCTCTTGACCACAGGGGCTTGGACCCTCCTAAGCAGGCCCAGCTCACTGTGGGTTGGCCCACTCCTGCCTCCTCCCAGGGGCCACTTCTGCCTGTCACAGTGGCAGCTTCTGTTCCCTTGAAAAGATTGTGGTGCCAAGTGTGGGTAATATCAGGCCCTGACGGAGCCCTCTACGCTCACCCGTGAGGCGCAGCGGACTCTCATGCCTGCAGCTTCCTCCCTGCCTCTTCTCAACATCAGACACCTTCTCTGCCCATCTGGATGCTTGTGTCCATCTCTCTGTCCCAGGCCACCCACAGCCTTCCTTTCTGCCTGTGCCCTGGGGACCCCACCTGCCAAGTCCTCCTCCTCCCTGCTCCAAACTTGTAAACTCTGGCCGCTAGGAAGGCAGACCTCTGAACTCAAAGCTGTGTTCCTGAGGGCCACAGTGTGGAACTGAGGGAGGGGACCTACCGGAGCAGGACACATGGCAGCGGTTCCTCCCCCTGTCGCACCAGTCGGGGTTGCGAATCTGAAAGAGTCCGAAGCCCGTGTACAACCCATCCATGTTCTCGTAGACAGCCACGGGGTTGAACTTGCTCTCAAAGTAAGCCAGGCACACCCCTAAGATGGAACAGGAGGGGGGTGTGCGTGTGGTTCAGAGGAGGGCTGGAGTTGGGGGTGCTTGGGTAAGGGGCGAGAGAGAAGGGTTGAGGAGGAAGGGGGCTGAGAGGGCCTACTCACAGTTTTCAAGGCTGTAGCCCTCAAAACCACTCAGGCCTCCATCGTGGAGCCTCTTGGCCACCACACAGCGTCCCAAGATAGAAGCACCACCAGGGACCACCAGGTAGCCAATGAGGGAGAGAACCGCTGACGCCTTCATCGTCTCCAGGCTCCTGCAACTCTGGGCAACAGCGGCCAGGTGAGTGGGCAGAGTCACAGGCAGTTTCTACCTTAAGTCTCAGGGGCACAGGCTCCTCTGAAGGGTCGGGTGTGTGACTCAGTGTGTTTAGAGAAATGGGTCCTGGCTTAACCACCTTAACGACACGGCTTCCCACCTCAATTCTCCATTGCAAGTTCCTGTGGACTCAGATACCTGCAGCCCCACCCTCTTCTTAACCTCTTGTTTTCTAAGGAAATTGCTCTTTTGAAGGTAGGTCTCTCTCTCTCTCTCTCTCTCTCTCTCTCTCTCTCTCTCTCTCTCACACACACACACACACACACACACACACACACTTTCTCTTCAGCAAAACCCAATGGCTTCCTCTTGGTTCGTTTTCACTCATCTCTCTTTCACGTTAGTTACAGATGCTGAAATCCTTTTTTCTCTTTTGTTGTGGAGGTGGGACTTGGTCATTAAATGCATTTTGGAAAACAGAAAGAAAGAAAGACATGACCAGTGCACCACGTACACTGTTGCGGAGGGCCTAGCACCTACGTGCTCAGGTGGCCATCCAGTCCCAGCTTTCCACCCCCAGTGGCTGGGGTCTTCGTGATCCCAGGAGTGAGCTAAGGGAGATGCTCGGTCTCTCTGTGCCTGTCTCCTCACCTGTAACCGAGGCGAAAGCAACACTCACCTCATTGCATTGATTTAAAGAGTAAATGAGTTAAATATGCGAAGCACTCAATCTCCCGTGGACACTTGTTTTTCTAGGACCCAGGGCACTCCGTGCCCTTAGCTTAATAACTGAATTCCAATGTATCTGAGAGAAGTTTGTTGACATTTCCCAACAGAGCAAGCAATCTTTTCGGGCAATGTCTGGCTCCAGAGGGCAGGCGCCTTCTCAGCTGATAAAAGTCATGCTCAGTCTTCTCTCCCTCCCTCTTCCCCAGCAGACAATTCATCCAGAGCCCTGTCCCCTGTTTTTCCAAAACCTACCCAGCTCTCGCCATCTCCATACCATCCTCGTCCAAATCATCATCATCTCCAACTTCTGTTGAGGTTTCCTAATTGTATTCCTCTTTTGCTCCCTTCTCCCCATAGCCCTAGAAAGACCTTCTTAAAAACATGTACCCTGTCCCATCACTCACCTCCAATGGACTCCCCTTGTACTTTAAACAAGGTCCCAACTCCTCAACCTGGCCAACTAGACCCTTCCTGACTGAGTCCCTGAGAACTTCTCCAGCCAGATTTCACACCTCTCCCTCCTTGTTCACCCTCACACCACCACGTTCTCCTTGCATGTTTTTCTTTGAACATCCCAATCTCACTCCCATGGTGTTTCTTCTGCCTACAACATGGCTCCACCTAACCACCACATAGCTTGTTCTTTCTGGTCATGGTCTCAACTCAAATGAAGTCACCACCTCAAATAGGACTCCCTGACAACTGCCCGTCACAGACAATCGTTTTGTTTTTTTTTTAAAGACATATTTTATTGATTTTTTACAGA
The DNA here is from genome assembly GCA_004026665.1 of Murina feae. Classification (NCBI taxonomy): domain Eukaryota; kingdom Metazoa; phylum Chordata; class Mammalia; order Chiroptera; family Vespertilionidae; genus Murina; species Murina feae. The sequence continues at coordinate 11,008 of PVJC01004246.1, read as the reverse complement.
GAGGAAGAGAGAGGGATAGAGAGTTTGAAACATCGATGAAAGAGAGCATCCATCAGCTGCCTCCTGCACACCCCCTATGGGGATGTGCCCGTAACCAAGGTACATGCCCTTGACCGGAATCGAACCTGGGACCCTTCAGTCTGCAGGCCGACGCTCTATCCACGGAGCCAAACCGGTCAGGGCCAGACAATTGTTCTTATCTCTCTATATAAAAGACTAATAGGCAAAGTGTCCCCTCAGGAGTTTTATTAGGAGATCGGGAGTTCACTCACTCCCTGTGATATGTGCTGACCACCAGTGGGTGGCATGGAATGAAGGAAGGCCTCAGCCAGCAGCCAGAAGGCCCTGATTGGTCCTGATTGTCAGCCAGGCCTAAGGACCCTGTACACACACAAATTTTGTGCACCGGACCTCTAGTTTTCTTCATAATACAAGTCAATTTCAGAAATTACCTTATTTATTCCCTTGTCTATCTCCCATTACCAGAGTGTAAGCACCAGAGATACAGAAACCTAGTCTATTATGTTCTCCACTTTATCCCCAGAACTTAGAGAGATCCTAGTGCATAGTAGGTGCTCAATAAATCTCTATGGAATGAATGAATGGGAAAAAAACCTACTCTTCCCAACAGAACTGTTGTCGGATGAGCAGAAAGTGAATTTGTTGATAAGTGTCACCTGCAACTGGGTATTGTCACACCTGTCATGGTTCCTGCCCACCATGTACCTGCTTATCAGTCTACCAGTCCTTCTGCAGGTCTTGGTGCCCTCTCAGGAGAGGGGAGGAACAGCCCCTGTGGCAGCTTTAGTCTTTGCTATGGAAAGTTGCTCTCCCTCCACTTAGTTCCCTGGATTTTTCAGATGCCACTTCTTAATACCCCTTTGCCTTCATCCAAGAGCTCCTAAACCATATGTACTTATCAATTGCCTATTCTTCTAGAATCTTTTCTGTGACATCAGTTGCTATGCACCAGAAAATTCTGAAGCAGGGACTGGTCTGTCACCATAGCATCTGTATTCTTTTTCTGTTGCTGCTATAACAAGTGATCTCAAACATAGCAGCTTAAACAACACAAATGTGTTGTTGTTTTGAAGTTCTGTAGGTCTGAAGTCAGACATGAGTTTCATGGGCTAGCATAAAGTGTTAGCAGGCTCCTGAGGGCTCTTGAGGAGAATCTGTTCCCTTGGTCATTCGTGCTATTGACAGAACAAAGTTCCTTGTGGCTGCAGGACTGTGATTCCATTTTCTTGCTGGCTGGCAGCTGAGGACCATCCCCACTGCGAAGCCCACTCACAGTTTTTGACCAGACCTTCCTTCTTCTAGCTTCAAGGTCATCAAAAATAGGTCAGAATCCTCTCACACTTTGACTGTCTCCTGCCTCTGTTTCCATTATATCTCTCTCTGACTCACCTTCTGTCTCCTCTCACATTTTCTAAGGGCTCATAAAATTATATTGGCTCACCCAGACAATCCAGGATAATCTCCCCATCTCAAGGTCCTCAACCTTAATCACATCTGCCATGTCCATAATTCTGAAGTTCTGGGGTTAAGGGCATGGACATCTGTGGGGAGCATTATTCCACCTATCACGGCATTCTCTGGGCCCCCACAGAAATTTCTTCTAATATGGGGCAGTGGGAGAAGTCCTTATTTTGCTTCTCTACTCCCAATGGGGCCATGATCAAAGGCATCCTCTCTTGGAGCCTAGGCAACCTCATTTGTGACATGAGGGCATCAGAGCAGGTTGTCTTTAAGATCCAAAAAGGTTAAGAGATGTCGAGATAATTGAGGATTAATGTTGGCCTTTAGAAAACCCAGAAAGACCTTCTAGCTTGACTCCGTTATGACTGGCAATTAATTGATTAATTAAAAGTGATAAAGTGGAGGGGGGAAATGCCAGGCCATAAAAACAAACTTAAACTCATAAATGCATAATTGCTCAACAATCATTAGAGATTACCTTTTCTTAGATATGAGTTACTGGCTGGGGCACAAAGAGTTTTATAACGCAATGAGGCAGCTCTTTACATACTAAGAGGGGAAGATATTTATGAACTATTGTAAAATGAGAAGGAGGCTCAAATCAGTAGCTCAGTATGCTATCATTTTGCAAAACAGTAATAATGCATATTTGCTTGTTACATACATGGAAAAATAGGCAAGAAATGTATGGCAATGCTTGACCATTATTTTAAAACAAGTAAATAAATTAAATAATTAAACAAAACATTTTAAAAGGTTTTAATGGTAGAGCAGAAAGTAGACTTTGAATTATTGCTCTTATCCTGGAAGTTTTGTGTGTTTTTTTAAAAATATTTTTTATTGATTTTTTACAGAGAGGAAGGGAGAGGAATCGAGAGCTAGAAACATGGATGAGAGAGAAACATCGATCAGCTGTCTCCTGCACACCCCACACTGGGGATGTGCCCGCAACCAAGGTACATGCCCTTGACTAGAATCAAACCTGGGACCTTTCAGTCCACAGGCCGACGCTCTATCCACTGAGACAAACCAGTCAGGGCTATCCTGGAAGTTTTACATGCACGCAAAACACGTGTGCGCACACGCGCAGCCACTTCCAACTCCAACATGGGAGCCAGCCCTGAACACCTGAGTCTCATTTGCCTTCAGCTGCCCTCAGTTTGCCCCAGCCCTTGCCGTAGCTCTTCCCCAACAGATGGATCTCCATCTGCTCTTCAGTCACGACCAGATAACACAATCTGTAATTACATTTGTATCTGTGTCCATATCTGCATCTATATCTGTACAGTGTCTGGGGGCGGAAGGACACCTGAAGATCAGACCAGCTGCTGTCAGCCAATCCTGACCCTTAGAAACACCTGAGGTAGGAGTGCCCTTTGGAAGGAGCTAGTTCACCTGCATTCAAAGTTGTTTCTGGCCTTGGAGCCCCTGATGAAAGACAAACTCATGCAGAAGCCCTTGCTGCAAGCTCTCTTTCCTCCCTTCCTCCTTTCCTTCCTTCCTCCCTTCCTTCCTCCCTTCCTTCCTTCCTTCCTTCCTTCCTTCCTTCCTTCCTTCCTTCCTTCCTTCCTTCCCTTGTGAGTGGTCCATAGGGGCCATATGGAGACTTGAGGATGATGTGGCCAGTTCATCAAGTTATTCACATCTGAGTAAGACAGAAACAGGACCAGGATGAGAACTCAGGGCTTCTGACACCCAGAGAGAGGGCTGAGCTCACATTTTTGGTGGTCCAGTCAAAGCCCTCCCCCCTCACCCCCCACTTTCTAAAAGAATCCTGATACTATTTTGGGCAGAGACCCAGAGATTGCAAAGAAGGTGGGACCTGCGTCTGGCCTATGGGTGGGTGGATGGCCCAGTTCTGGCCAGCAAGATTATGGGGAAGTGCACTGGGAGAGGGGGGTCCTGGGGATGAATTTCCCGTGGGGCAGACACCACCTGCATCCCCTCTGAGCTCAGCTGCACGAGGGTGATGTTTGGAGTTGCTGCTGCCATTTTTCGACATGAAGGGACCTAGAGAATGGCATTGATGTCAACTCAGAGCCCAGCGCCACTGATCCCTCAGTCCGTATCACAGCTGCCAACCTCCAGACTTCTTATGCAAGAAGCGCAAAGCTCCGTGGCCTGGCCCCCCCTTAGTCACGTATGGCACTTGCGCTGAAAACACCTCCCACTGGTTCTAGGGACTTGTGTAAGTCCGCCACACGTTTATCTTCAAGTGCAAGCATGTTTAGCTGTGCTGTGGCTTGTCTGCTTTAAAAATATTCGCCTTCCTCTGAAATGGCATCAGGGGAAAAGCGCCCCGCTTTTGTGTAGTCATTGGGAGCTGGCTGAGGAGAAGGGGCGCGGGCAGTGCTTTTTTATGGACACTCTTCTTGTTACCTGGGTCCAGACAAAGGCTCCCGGGCCACCCACGGGGCACCGAGAGGGAAGGAGAAAGACGTCAGGCTGTGCCAAGAGACCAGCTGAGCGGGGAGCAGGCAGGGGACCCGTCACGACCCGCAAGCCTAGGCATGGAGGGAGGTGCAGCATCGTCCCAGGGTGAGGGTGGGGTGCGGGGCTGGCAAGCCCAGATTACAAAGGGGATGAGAAAAAACAGCAGGTGGGGTGACCCGCTGTCCCCCTTAGTCTGGAACTGGGGGCCTTTAAGGGACTTTCATTGGGAAAAGTTTGGGAAAGTTTGGGTTGTAGAGGCTCTAAACATAGTTACTTGAATACCCGAGTTCCACAGGAGATGGAGCCACACCTGCTCTTCCCTCTCCCACACCCCTCCCCCACAGAGAGACTGGCCTGGGGTCTGGTGGGTTCAGGAGGAGATGTCTTCAGTCACCCCATGGGGTCTGCAAAACAGAAGGCAATAAAGGGGTGGATGGGTGGATGGATGGATGGATTCCAATAGCGTCACTACTTAGACGACAGTTCTATTTCTGGCACAACTACTAGTCTTTTCCATTGACTAACATAAATTCCATCGTTTGACAAACACTGGTGAACCCACCACCTTCCCCTGCTGGGTCTGAGGGGTAAAAGCAACCCATTTGAGGCCAAAACTCAAAAATACCATATTGCACATGACTTCCTACTCGTACCTTTCTGCCTTGAAGAAAGTGGCTTCCCACTGGAAGAGTCATGAGCACAGAAAAGGCGAGTTACCATCTACCATCTAAAAACCTGTGCCCAGTGCCAGCGAAGAGGCGCCTGTGGGAAGTGGCATGGAGGTGGCACTAACCTCTCCTGAGGCCAGGCTCTGGGGCATGGCTTCTATGGGTCGCCTAATTTCATGCTCCTCATACCCCTGAGAGTGGGTACTCTTATCACCCCTATCCCACAGGGGGCGGAGGGTGGGGAGAAGAGGGGTTAATGTTTGCAGGATCTAGGTGACCAGCCACAGTCACACACGAGGAAGTGATGGTTCTCATGTCAGTCTAACTCCAGAGGCCACCCTCTGAAGCTCACGCTCTGCTGGTTTTTTGGTCCAGGGACAGAGGCCTGGCTGGGTCCTGACGCTGTGGCTGACCAGCTGTGTGACCGAGGACAAGATCCTTCTCTGCCTACAGAACGGGCATAGATAGTGCTGACCTCAGCGGGTGGTGTGGGAAGTTCCAGTCCATGGGAACCTCTCTGTGAATGACAAGGGGGAGGGGTGCCCAGGAGCGCAGTGTGGAGGATGCCTGAGCGGGCCAGATGTGATGAGAAGGCGCAAGCAAGTGGAGGCTGAGGGCCGGGGTTCTACCTGACTGCCCATCAGAATCACCTGGGGAATCACCCCCAACCGGGGAGCCTGAACATCTGAAAGAGGACCCAGGCCTCGGTATTTCTGCAGCTGCCAGGTGACTCCATCGATGGTGCAGCCAGGGTTGAAAGCCATTGGCCTAGCCCTTGCTTTTATTTATTTATTTGTTGGTCAGTTGGTAATTTTTTAAATTAAATTTATTGAGATAACATCCTATATAATAAAATCCCAATATGTTAAGTGTCTGGTCATCTGGTTGGTCGTTCAACCAATCAAAGTGTAATATGCTAATGATATGCTAATGTTGCTCAACTGCTCTCTATGACGTGCACTGACCACCAGGGGGCAGATGCTCAATGCAGGAGCTGCCCCCTGGTGGTCAATGTGCTCCCACAGGGGGAGCTCCACTCAGCCACAAGCCCAGCTGATGGCTGACGAGCACATGGGCGGTGACGGGGGGCCTCTCCCGCCTCTGTGGCAGCACTAAGAATGTCCATCTGCCCGATATCCCCCCAGGGCTCCTAGACTGCAAAAGGGCAGAGGTCAGGCTGAGGCACCCACCCCCAGTGCCTGAAATTTCATGCACCAGGCCTCTAGTTGATTAATAACATATACATTTCAAAAGTGTAACATTATAATTCAATATCTGTGTCCTCTGTTGCATGCTCACCACTGAAAGTCTATCCCATTCAGTCTCCCCACCACCCCTTCCCCTCTGGTAACCACCATTCTGTTATCTGTCTATGTGATTGATTTTGGTTGTGCTTGGTTAGTTCCTTTTGTCTTGTTGTTTTATATTCCACACGGGAGTGAAATCCTATGGAATTTGTGCTTTTCCGTCTGACTTCACTTCACATAATACCATCATGGATGGATCTTGGTGTTAGCCCCTTGCGGACCTTGGAGGAACATTGGGGTCCCTGGGAACTTGTTAGAAATGCAGGCTCTCAGGCTCCACCCAGACTTGCTGAATGCAATTCTGCATTTGAAGACGATCCCTGGGTGATGAGTGTGAGTGTGTGTGTGTGCACGCGCACACTAACATGCAAGCACCCCTGGGCTGACCCGAGGGTCCTGCCGGTGGGAAAAGAGGCCACACACCAGGCAGGCTTTGAACCTGATTAAAATCTAAAGTGCGAGCTGAGCTGGCGGGGGAAGTGAGGGCTGGCTGTTTACTCCAATAATCTCATCTCCTGGCAAACGCAAAGGGCAAGGGTGGCGAGGCTGTGTGTGTTTAAACTTCAATGAGTCTGCGATGATGGCCACTCAGGAAGTCAGGGATTCTGCCAGCCACCCAATGTTTGCTCATTCGCCACTATATCAGCCCGTGGACTAGCATTATCCGGTGTCAACAGCGCGCAAGCTGGGAATTAACAGGAAAATAGCAGCCCGCGTGAGGCCTCTGATCATTACAGGGAAACAATTCCCAGATGAGCAGCTCTCCACCCCTGGCAAACGGGCTGTGGAGAGCAGGTGGGGGCTGGGTCCCCAGAGGGCCATGAGCTTGCCCTCTGTGACGGAGCTTGGGGCAACCTCTGTTGTGGCCCCTGACATAGGGCTTTCTTAGGAGAAAAGGGGGCTCTATAGCTTCTTGAACCTGAAGGGATGATGTAAACTACATTCCAGTCAGTATTTACTATCTCAGTTTTGATTATCAAAGGCGGATTCTCCATCTTCTTTTGAAGGCTTTCAAGTAGACAGTACAAATACGAAGTCTTGGTCGGAGCATGTGACCTGGGATTGAGAGCCAAGAAGGGCAGCCCATTCCCCGGGCTGCAGTGATTGGTTCCGCGAGAGGCACATGGCGCCCCTTCAGGACCAGTAAGACTCAATGGAAATGAAAGACAAGCCTTTTTCTCTTCTTTCCCACAGCCCCTCAGGCACCTTGCCCCAGGCTTTGGCCTCTCTCACACACAGGGGTTTAGGCCTCCCAGGTTCCCCCATAAGATACTCCCACGGCCTTCGGTGTCCTATGTGGACCTCCCCTGCTGGGCAATTTGCCCCTTTCCCGCATCCATTTCCCATCATCTGATTCCTTTATTCCTTTCCCCAACCTCTTCCCTTCCCCTTCCCTCTACCAGGGCTTCCTACAAAAATATGTGGTTCTCCTGATCCTATCCCCTAGCTGGGAGCCTCAGACCACAAGCATCTACCCCAGCCAATGGCTTCTTCTCAATCCCTAGATTGGGGCAGGGGCAGCGTTCACTCCACTCTTCCTCTCTACCTGTAAGAACAGCAGTGACCCACCCCACACTGTGGGGCTTCCCACAGCTTGGTTGACACCTCTGTAATTGTTTGTGAGCTTCTGGGATCCAGACTGGGAGCTTCTGGATTCCAGACTGGGAGCTTCTGGGATCCAGCCCCTGGTGGAAGCTCAAGGACTGCATGGTGAATAAAGGGATGGATAGTCACTAACCAGAGGGGATGGCATTTAATGTCTTATCCAAACCTCTGTGCTGTACACTTTGGGGCGTTCAGCTGACGCCGTCAGCAATTTCTCCTGTTCCCAGCCCCCAGTTTGAGCCACATAAAGCCTTGCTGCGTTGGAGAGAGATCCTAGAGAAATAAGACACGATCATGAACTTCTCTTAAAAATACATGACAGCCTCAGGAAGAACAGAGCACAGCGATACGGATCTCTCCCATTGTGGGCAAGTATCATTAGATGGGATTTAATTGCTCCTACAGATAAATAACAAGAACGTGGGCAAAGTGAAAATGAGAGCAACAGCCAGGAAGACTCAAGGGAAAGAGCAAAGCGAGAAATTCTTGTTGAACAAGACAGACGTGCGGGTGGGGAGGTGGGGGAGGGAGGACAGAAATCACAGAAATTTCTAGTTCCCCATTCTCCTCAAAAATAAAAAATAAAAATGCATGTAGCAGTTGAAACAAGTAGAAACGGGTTGAACTAACAGCCTTGACAGCTAGAATGAAAGTAGGAAGAAGGAGGGGGAGTGGGAAAAAGTAAAAAAAAAAAAACACAAAAAAACCATTTGAGTCCCAAAGGATGAAATAAAATGTATTTTATTCAAAAGAAGAACACAAAAGATATTTTCCAAGCAGCTGGGAGGATGCTGAGCGTGGCCAGATGGGAGGGAGGGGATTTCCAGGCTGTGCCCAGCCGTCTGAAGAGCCTGCTCTCCTCTACACAAGCCAGTGGGTCTTCTGGTAGATTCTCAGCTGCCCTGGAAGCCGCCTCCCCAGCGGGTTGCTCTCGTCCCAGCCCCTTCACGGAACACTCCCCTCACCACCCCGCTGTGGGGAAAGTGTCTAAATCAGCGCCTTCAAGCTGGAGCCAGCATCTTGCTGTTCTTTCTCAATCCTCGGTTCGCTCTCCTCCATGCTGAATCGTGGGATGATAAAGGGGAGGTTTTGGGGGTCCTTCAGAAGTCGTCTTCATTAGACACACAAATGCCCCGGAGAAGCTTGCCAACATGCAGATTCTGGGTCACGGGCCTGGAGTAGGACCCGAAAGCCTGCCTTCTTTCTCCAGCTCACAGATCCTACAACCTATTCCGGGGTTCCTATGTCCTCACTGGGGTTTGGCCTGGGGCAGGGAGTGGCACAGAGCAGATTACAGATGGCTACAAATGCTTTGACATGCCTCCCTTAAAAGATAAGTCACGTTCCCTGCTCCGGCATGTGGGCAGGCTCTGTGCCTGCTGTCAACCAGCTCTCACAGCCGGGGTAAGAGTGTGACCTTCTACCAGCTGCTGGGCCCAGGCCCAACCTCAGCTTTGTCTGTCCAGGGGGGTTAAAAGCGGGTCTCGTTTTTTATTCTAACAGGAGACTCAGGATGGATGGGCTTCTTGCATGATGGCCCCAGGCCCAGGTGCCCACCTCTTAAGACATTGTTTTTGAAAGCCCTGCTTGGTCCTCGCCACGTCCCGTACCTGATTTCAGAGCCTCCGTGACATCGTCCTTCCCGCTGACCTCTGTGTGTGTTCCTCTCTGTGAGTTCCTCCAGCTCGTGCCCAGGGATGTGCCTGCGAAGGTTTAGCATCCCTTCCCCAGCACAGCGGGGCGCAACTTGTTAGCAGAGTGACCCCCAAATGGATGGATCTCGCCGTAGGTTCGATGTCAGCGCAGCAGCTTTGCAGGGTTTTTATAAATAAAATATCTCCAGCGCTGCCAAAATTAATCTAGAGGCCAATCAGATGGAGGGTTCATAAAAATAAAAGTGCTGTGAGTGCAACTGTGTGGACGGAAAGCCTCTCCATTCTGTGGAAACTAATTGCTCCCCAAGGGCTGACGGCAAATAATGAGCAACGAAGGAGGCCGCGATTGTGTACAAAGATCGGGCTCCTGTGGCTTTCATCATTTATCATGAAATGCCTCACAGAACCTCAACCCAGTGGGAGCCCATTGCCACTGAGAACATAACTTGAGATGTGTTTAAGTTCTGCCTTGGGCTGGGCCTCAAAAATCAAATCCTTGGGGGGAGGGGGAAGAGAGAGAGAGAGAGAGAGAGACTGTAAAAGCTTTGGAAAAGTAGAGAACGGACTATTTGAACCTACTCTTACCAGGGACTGCAAGTCTTTGAAACATGTATTCCAAACCCCCCTCATTCCCCCTCCTACAGCTCTTGACTAGAAAGCCACAGGGAGATCTGCGTTTGCCACTATAAATACAGGCTTCCAACCTAGAAGCCAGTGACACCCATGATTCTTGGGGGACATAGATAAAATCCTAGAGTAAAATCTTCGTTCCACTCAGGATTCATGATCCCAGAGATCTCTCCAACCCATCTGCCCCCCACCTGGCCACCACCTCGGCCCTCTGGAGCTTTTATTAAGTATAGGAAGTGGTTTTAGTAAAAAGGTTGAGGGCAGAGGGAGAAGGAAGGCAGGTGGAGGTGCTCATCACCCGAGCAGTTGGGACCTCTCCAGGTAGCTCCGGGCAGACAGAAGTGTCCACAAGGACCTAAGAGTGATGTCTCCATACGTTCATGAGGAGTCTCAGCTTGCCGCCTGGGACCCTATTCTACGCTCAGGAGGTGGAGCTCCGCTCTCCGGATCGCAAAGCTCCCAGCATCCAGGCAGTAAGAGGAGAGGAAGGCCTGAGCAGGCGCAGGATTCTGACGCCCTTTTAGAAGGATGTGACATCAAGACTCCCGGCCTCCGGTTCAGAGGACCCAGCTTCCCTACGTTCCTCACTGAGTAGCCAAGAAAATCCGAGACACAGCCTCCTCATTCGCAGGCTTACCAGGAAGTGGGAACCCTTGGCTGGATCAAGGATGAGAAACAAGATGGGCGTGGAAAGGGGTAGGATTTGAGGAGGGATTCTTTCGGGGAAACTGCGCAGGGGCCTTGGGGAGGAGGTTGGGTGGAGTGTTGCCTCCATTGCTTCAGGTCTGAGCGAGTGGGCTGCGATGGGCCGGGCCAGGCGGCGTCTTCAGGTTCTCTGAAGTTGGCGGCCATAGACTGTCTGGTACCCAAGTCTCGGTGGGACCCACACTGTCTGTGTTTCTGCTCAGAGGCTGGAGAAAGTTTGGGAATGTTTAAAGGGACTCTCTGGGACAAAAGCTAAAGTCACATTCTGATGATCTGACTTACACTTATTCACTACTAGTGGCCCAGTGCACAAAATTCATGCACATTAAAAGGAGATTAATTAGAGGAAATATTTCAATATTGCTATTTGCCCTTTCTCTATAATAGAAGTGTCAGAGATTAAAGAAAATTAGTAAAACATATATGAAAATCTTCCTCCTGTCAGAGTCTGGGGTGCACCCTGAGTTCCTCTGACCTGGTGCCAGGGCAGGGGGAGCAGGCTGAGGTCTCCTGTCAAGCCCTG
>PVJC01004245.1:0-65128 GCA_004026665.1 Murina feae | reverse complement strand
GGTATTCCTCTTTCTGCTCTGTGCTTGTTGATACTTTTTTACATATATACATATTTTTATTGATTTTTAGAGAGAGAGGAAGAGAGAGGGTTAGAAGCACCAGTGATGAGAGAGAGTCATCCATTGGCTGCCTCCTGCATGTCCACTACTAGGGATTAAGCCCACAACCTGGACATGTACCCTGATGGGGAATCAAACCGTGACCTCCTGGTTCATAGGTTGATGCTCAACCACTGAGTCACACCAGCCAGATTGTTCGTTGATTATTTACAAGGAGAGTGGGTATCCCCTGTCTTTCACCTTCTCCTGACTGGGAATATGATTAATAAGTAATGAATTCATCAAATGAGTTTCTGATCTATATTTAATTTCTAATTGGAATCTTCAGTGCACACCCTCCTCTCCCCACCCCCACAAAAAAACATATTTTATCTCCATTGTTTCAAACACCACCGGTGTTGAATTTTGTTTTTGTCACCAGAGCTATGAGGAGTAATAAAGTAAACTGATATATTCTCTCCTTCATCATTCTTGACCGTCTCTTGGTTTTGGTCTAAGGAGGGAGATGAAAGAGTGGGGAAAGCAAAGGGTCAGGACCCAGTAGAACATGTAGTCCCAGGACAACGTTCTTGCCAAGACAGTGCAAGAGAAGGAGATCTATGTATCTGGAGCAAGATCACATTTGTTCCGTGATATACAGGCCTCTGTTGTTGGCCTTGGATGCTTCAGTGACATGGAAGTAAAATCATATTAACTATGTTCCTGGCTGGGAGGGATTGCGGTGTCGATAAAAGACTTAAAATTTCGAAAGACCTTGAGTCTCGGTCAAAACAACAAAATGTAACTTAATGGAAATGAATGCCAAGACTTACATTTAGGTTTAAAAAATTCAGTTGCAGAAGTGTAGAGTAGGAGGAACATGGCTTACAACACTCTTCAGTGTTATGAAAAACACTCTGAGATTTTAGATGACACTATGCTATTCCCACCTAATGTTAAAAAGTTCTCCACCACCCCCTCCAAAAAAACAAACAAAACAAACAGCAACTAATATAATCTTAGCTCCTATAATAGAAATGTAGTATTGTGTTCAGATGAATGGGGGCATGATATCATGTCACTGTACTCAGCTTTGGAAATATTTCCAGATTTTTTGTTAATGAAAAATATGCACAATATGCAGCCTATGATACCATTTATGGAAAAAAAGTGTATGTGTGTGTAATTTTATAAACGTAGTCTCACTTTTCATCTTTAAATTATCCCTCTGAGACAGATATTAATTTCCCAATTTTATAGGGGAGAAAACTAAGTCACAGAAGGCCAGTAACTTGCCCAGAAGTGATCAAGTCTGAGCTTTAATCAGTCTTCACTGCTCCTAAGCTCCAGATAGTATAGGGAAGACAGGGGAGGCAGATTCTGAAAAGGTTCCTTTAAGGGGGATGCCTGGACCATGTTAGGCTGCACATGAAGTTCCAGGTCAGAAAACATTTTGAGGCAGAGACCATTTCTTCTCCTAGATATCGCTTTGGTTCTAGCTTCTGTCTGGTAACCCCTTCTAGCCCAGAGCGTTAGTGACTGACTTTCTAGCCCTTCTAGCCAGAGCATTAGTGACCGACTTTCTACTGTTGCTATTCTCCGGACTAACTCACGATCATCACTTCCCTGCAATAAAGTCTCTTTGCTCTGATTTAAATTGAAGACAGAGAACATATATATATTTGTTGAGAACCCCCTCTTGGCCAAATCCGCTCCTGACTACGGGAATCTTATAATTTAAGCCGAGTATCAGATGCAAGAATGGGGAGCCTTAGTCTGTGAAGAAAAGACAGATTTTTAAGCACATATTTTCAATACAATATGAAAAGAGCTATGACAACCCTAACCGGTTTGGCTCAGTGAATAGAGCGTTGGTCTGCGGACTGAAAGGTCCCAGGTTCGATTCTGGTCAAGGGCATGTACCTTGGTTGCGGGCACATCCCCAGTGGGAGGTGTGCAAGAAGCAGCTGATCATTGTTTTCTCCCATCGATGTTTCTAACTCTCTATCCTCTCCCTTCCTCTCTGTAAAAAATCAATAAAATTTTAAAAAGAAAGAAAGAAAAGAAAAGAGCTATGACAGACCTATGTGTAAGGTTTTGTGGGAGCAAAACAAGATCAGAGTCCATTGGCCAAGCAAGAGCAATGGCTGTCTCCTATATCTTCCACCTGAACTCTGGAGGTCAGTGAGTGAAAAATTATTGTGTCTAGACCTTTGAGAGCATGGATTCAATACCTTCAAGTTACAAAGGAGGATATGTAGGCCGCATTTCCTCAAGGCTGACTTTCCCCACCCCTGCTTGCATCATCCCTCTCTGCCCTGTAAAAAGGATAAGAATCTGTAGGATAATAATCCCAATTGTTCATTTACCCTTTGTATAACTTTGTATAGTTACTTAGCCTCTCTCAGTCCAGTTTATCCATTAGTAAATGGACCAGTAATGGCTGCCATCATCTACCATCAGCTCCCATTTCACTCAGAGGGAAGTTACAGCTTAGCAGTAACCTACCAAGTTCTTCTGGATCCCTCACTGTGGCAACTCCAACCTCTTCTTCTGCGGCAGATCTCCTCGCTTCCTCTATTCCACCCACTCCTGTCCCCCTGCTGTTCCTCAGTCCTACCAGGCTTGCTCCCAAGCTCCCAAGGTGGGCCTTTAATGCAAGAGGTCCTTCTGCCTGAAATGCTCTTCCCTGCAGAGCTGATTTTCTGGTTTATTTCTCTTCCTACAAGACTTTGCTCAAATTTTCCCTCTCAACCAGATGGAATGTGACCACCCTATGTAAAATTTCAACCGACCCCAGGGTTTCCCTACCAGAATTCCTAGTTCCCTCACCCCTACTTTTTCTTTTATTCATAGTGCTTATATCTTCTGTCAAACTTCACAGCCTACTTACTTTATCTATTGTTCACTGCCTGCTCCCCTCCCCCGCCCCCTAGAGGAATGTGGGCTCCATAGAACAGGAATCTGTATCTGATTCATTCCTCATAGATCCCAAGAGTCCACAATAGTACCTGAAACACAGTAGGAGATTAGTAGATGCTCATAGCTTGTTGTCAATAATAAGCCATGTCTGAGCCCTGGTATCTCAGTTGGTTAGAGTGTTGTCCCAATACACCAAGGTTTCAGGTTTGTTCCTCCATCAGGGAACATGAGAATCAACCAATGACTGCATAAGTGGAACAACCAATCCATCTCTCTCTCTCCTTCTCTATCTCCATCCCTTTATCTTTCTCTCTAAAATCAAGAAGTAATATTTAAAAATTAAGTCATGTCGTTAAAGTTCTTAGCACAGTGCACAGCATCAGGTATTATAAAAAACCCCAGCTCAACACTTATTCATTGCCCAGGTGCTGTTCTGAGTGTTTGCACACAACTCATTAAGTTTTCACAACAATCGTAGGAAGTGGGCGCTTATTATTCCCATTTACAGATGAGAATAATTCAGCACAGAGATGTTAATGCAACTCTCTAATGTCCCCGTGCCAGTAGACTTTAGTCAGGAACATCATGGCACCAGGGTTTGTGCTTTTAATAGCTATGTCATACTGCCTCTCTCAATAAACATTTTTTAATATTTTAGGTCAATTTAAAAATGAATAAACGTTTTTGAAGGTCTGAATCAGTACTATAACAAGGCACATTATAATAACATAATAATGCATGCAGTAGGCACACAAACACCATACTGGACTTTCTACCTCTTCTTTTCATCTTCCCTTCACACTCCATCTTTGCACCTGTCACCTGCCCTGACAAATTTGCATTGCAGGAGAGGAATTCAATCCACCTCATCGTCCCCACCAGCTGACTTCAGGCACAGATGTGGTCGAAAGTGAGGTCCAGGAGTTTTGTTGCCTTTAAAGTTCTGAGGTCTTACGAGTCAGTGCATATGTATGAACAAAACATTTGCAAAGTAGTGTATTAGATTATTGCTAACCGGGCGCTGTCACACGCGCTCTCATTGGAATCTCCCTGCATCCAGGGTAGTTGGAAATGCCCTGTTGTGAACAAGAAGGCAAACATTATTACCCCCAAGTTACAGCTGAGGAAAGCGAAGCTCAGCCCATGTGAACGGACATTAAAATGGCAAGGAAACTAGGCTCAATCCAGGATTGCCTTACCGAGCCCGGTATTCTTTTCACTTCACTCAGTGAGAGAGAGGCACGAGGTTTAGTTTCAGCACTGCAGGTGCTCAAAAAAGGTTTCTAGGATTTTATTTATTGATTGATTTATTGATTTTTAAAATATATTTTATTGATTTTTTTACAGAGAGGAAGGGAGAGGGATAAAGAGTTGGAAACATTGATGAGAGAGAAACATTGATCAGCTGCCTCCTGCACACTCCCCACTGGGGATATGCCCGCAACCAAGGTACATGCCCTTGACCAGAGTCGAACCCAGGACCTTTTAGTCTGCAGGCTGGCGCTCTATCCACTGAGCCAAACCAGTTAGGGCTATGATTTTAATTTGCAATATGATTTTTGCCTTTGATTGTCCCCCTTTTATGCCTATCTTCCCATTTAGTGGGCCTTTTGCAGAACCTCCGTTTCTGAGAGGAGTGTTTATTCCACACAACGCGTCTGCACTCTATGAGACTCTGGGTATAACCTACATATTGTTGGTTGGGGTTATTATTTGGCTGGTGGGGCCTGTGCTAGCCAGTCCTTGAAGGTGATTTCAAATGACTTCGCCCTCCTCGTATGTATATGTCACTCATCCTTCCAAGAGGTGAAGCCTGTGACTTCTCCCTTGGACAGCTGAGCCTGTGTGTGAGTTGATCAATAGAATGTACAGAAAGTACTTCTGGGCACTTGAGCCAAGGCATCTGGGGACTTCTGAGCCAAGGCTTTAAGAAGCCTGGCAGTTTCACCTTTCTGGGGGTGACGACCTCCCTACAGCAACATGCCTCTTACTGAGATCACCTTCATCCCTCTCCAGAAGAGAGGAGGACACGCAAGAAGCGCCTGGTGCAGAGCCCCAGTTTCTGCTTCACGGATGTGAAGTACCCAGGATGCTGTAAAATCACCGCCCTCCTTAGCCATGCACAAAGGCTGGGTTTGTGTTGGCCGTTCCCCTGGCAGCTTATAGGAGGAAACGCAAGGCTTACAGAAGGAGGCTCTTACAGCAGCATGAGACGAGTGGGGAACTGTCCCAATAAACACATTTTGCAAAACAACGAAAAAAGAAGCCTAGCAGCTTCAGCTTTTTTCCATTTGGAACCCAGCCACCATGCTGTGAGGAAGTCCAGGCAACCACGTTGGGAAGAACCAAGGCTCTTGGCTGAGCTCCGGGGGGCTGGTGCCAGCACCATCTTGTGGGCTAGGTAACAGAGCCATCTTCGAAGTGGATCTTCAAGTCCTGAGCAGCCCCGCTCAGCTCACCTCAATCAGGGCAGAAACAGGCTGTCACCTCTGAGCGCGGCCTAAACTGCAAAATCATTTGCCAACACATGATTGTTGTTTTAAGCCATTAAGTTTGGGCATGGTTTATTATGCAGTAATAGGTCATTGAAACAGACCTCTTAGAAGCCCTGAGCGCATTTTTCCTCAAGCAGTTTCCCCTCCTCTCACACTAGACACGACTGCTGACATTGTGGCTGGGAGGCTTTCTGTGGGGACTGCTTGTTATCTGGAGCACATCATAATCTTGTCAACTTGGAGAACTTCAGATTGAAAAAGAGGTTTAAAGTGCTTCCTGCACTAATAACAGTCATTGGCATTACCGATAGGGTCATGCAAAAACACTGGGTGGCACTGGAGGTGACTTTAGGTGGCACAGCTTTATTTATGTTTTGGAAGTCTCTGTAAGGGAGGAGAGGTAACAGGAGGAGGCATAATAAGAGACACAGGCATAATAGGAGACACAAAAAGTAATCATGAAGTTTGAAGGGTATGACTTCCACCTAAAAATCAAGATATTCCCATTTCTCTCTCTTTGGAAACACACACACACACACACACATACAATTATTTGTTGCAAAAGAAGATGCCATTGTTTATCTGTCATTGTCTCAATAGATACAGTATTGTAATAAGCTCCTATTTGTTGAATCTATTCAATGCTTTAGTTAAACTTAGCACAACCCTATGAGGTAGGAACTATTTATTATCTCCATTTTGCAGATGGGGAAACTGAGACTTAGAGAAGTTAGATAAGCTGGGTAAGATCAGTCAGCAAGCGGCAGAGCCAGGATTCACTAAGCTTTGTGTAGCTGGGGAGTCTAGGTTTTTTTCTATTAGCCCCCCTCCTCTCTCTCTCTCTCTCTCTCTCTCTCTCTCTCTCTCTCTCTCTCTCACACACACACACACACACACACACACACGCACGCACGCACAGAAGAATCTTGTATCTCATTGACTTTGAGGACTGCCAGTTTCATATTTCTGGACCTAGCTTCATAAGCACAATGAAGTG
The DNA here is from genome assembly GCA_004026665.1 of Murina feae. Lineage (NCBI taxonomy): Eukaryota > Metazoa > Chordata > Mammalia > Chiroptera > Vespertilionidae > Murina > Murina feae. The sequence goes on along the minus strand of PVJC01004245.1, from coordinate 58,675 downwards.
AATGAAATTCAAGGTTTATTTTTCTTCCCTTTTTGTTTTCCCCCTATTGCCAGTGAGCCAGATGTACAAATAAGTGGGCTTGTTTTGCATTTTTGACATTTGAAAAGAAATTCCATGTTGCTAGTACTCATGAATGTGCCTCAGGGGCACTTGGGTGTTTCTGCTCGGCTGGAAGGTCTCTCAGGCCGCATTCTTTTCCCATGGACTGCAGAGGCCCCCGCTGGATCTGCCGGGAGCAAGCTGTGACTGTGGGAGTCAGAGACTTCTGGCCTTGTTTCACTCCAGGCTGGACGAGTTCCACGAAATCACATGATATTTGGACAGAAAGGGCAAACCAAAGAATGTTTCTTTCATCCTTCCATGACCAGAGAAGTCTAAGCGGTGAGCAAGTGGGCCCCTCCACGGAGCTGCTCTGATGCACTGGGTGTACCAGGACAGAGGAAGGAAAGACGGGTCTGTAAGCCAGGCCCACAGGGGATACTGACACTTAGCAGTATTCCAACACCAGTTAGTGAGAGTCGGGACAAACAGGGGAGATTGGTGGGACCCTGGAAGGAAACGTCTGTGTCACCTTGTCAAACCCCCTCCATTAGTGGGACTGGGGTGATGGTGGAGATTAAAATAGGAAGCCAGGAGGGGAAGGGACAGAACCACTATTCCACAGATGGTTTAGATAACCAGGACTAGGTTCCAGGTGCCCTAAACTCAGGGCCAGGTAAGAAGTCCGAAGAGCAGAGGGAAACCCTTGTCTAGGGTATAAGTTGGTGGTATATAGCTGTTATTCCTGAGTAACTTTGTTATTTAGGTTATTTTTTCCAAGGGCCTATTTTTCAGACTTTAGTCTGGATGCCATGGTGTAGAAGAAAACTCAGCCCATTGATGACAGAGAGAGAGAGGACACCTCTCATGTCCATCCTCTTTCTTTTTTTAAAAAATACTTTTATTGATTTTAGAGAGGAAGCGAGAGGGAGAGAGAGATAGAAACATCAATGATGAGAATCATTGATCAGCTGCCTCCTGTATGCCCCTACTGGGGATCGAGCCTGCAACCTGGGCATGTGCCCTTGACTGGAATCGAACCCAAGACCCCTCAGACCACAGGCCAAAGCTCTAGCCACTGAGCCAAATCAGCTAGGGCTGGAGGTTCTCCGCTTTCATCTGCCTCCACTGGTGATTTTAATTTTGATCATCTGGCAAAGCTATTGTATGACATTACAATACAAAAATGGCAATTTCATGATTCAACCTAACATATCACCTTCGTGAATGTTTTATGTGTAACCTGACATCCCTGACACTATGTCTCCTCCATGAGTTAAACGTAGATATGAATCATTTCTCTCTCATGAATATTGTTGGGAGAGTTAAATAAGGTAATGCATGTAACATCGGGCCCATGAAAAGCAGTCCGTAAACATAAGCTATTATTACTGTAACCAGGCAGTATTAAAGGAACGTTGGTTTTGATCTTCCTCTGACTCTCCCAATTACAAGCAAAACCAGGACAGTGGTGGGAATGGAGGCAAATGGAAAATGGGAAACGTCCCCCATCCCACAGGTGTGCTATGAGGTTTAATGGCAAGTATGTAAAAGTGCCGGCCAGGGTGGCTCTGTGCTGGAGCGTGGACCTATGAACCAGGAGGTCACGGGTTGGACTTCCAGTCAGGGCACAGGCCTAGGCACATGCAGGAGACAGCCGAACAATGATTCTCTCTCTCATCATGAATGTTTCTCTCTTTCTCTCCCTCTCCCTTCCTCTCCGAAATCAATAAAAAATAAAATAAAGTGCTTGGACCTAGAACAGGTTCTCAAAAAAAACCATGACTGATCCATAACCTGTTGTGTGAGGAAAACAGAAGTATGGGCCAGACTTAAGAATCTAACGTAATACGTGGGATCATTCTCAGGCAGTGGGGAGGCATGAAGAAGCAGAGCCAGGACTTGAGAATGGGCACCATCGCGCCGTTGTGTGGTTCTGGGCAGACCAGAGAAACTCTCCGAGCTGCCATTTTTTCGTTTTGGGGACAAAACCACAGCCCTGGGCGACTTTCTGTTAATTAATGATGCGCAGCAGTCCTGGCTTCTGCGTGGACACTTCCTGAAGGAAGGATGAGGCGCTGGAGCCTCCCCTGTGAGGCTGCCAGGCACCAAGTGCATCCCAGCCTAGCGCATCGCAGTAGCGCCCGCGCCCAGGCCGGCCGCACCCGCAGGCGCCGCCCCAGCAGCTGTCCCCCCGCCCCCGGCCTCCTCCGCCCCCCACCCTCCCTCCCCGTCGCAAGCTCCTCCCCCGGCGGCCGCGTCTACCCGGGAGGCGGCCGGGCACCGGCAGACGCGCGGCGGCGGGGGCGGCGGGAGGCGACCCTCGGGCGCGGCGGGGAGGCGCGTGGGCGCACAGATGGGAGCAACTGAGCAGGGCGGCAAGAAGAGCCGGCGGCTGTTTTCCTCTCTGCGGCCGTGGAAGGCGACCCGGCGGCTGTGGAGGACGCGCTCGGCTCCCAAGGCGGCGCAGGGTGAGTGTGGGCGCGGCCGGGGGACCTGTTACTACGCGCGGCCGGCACCGGCCACCCGGTGCCGCAACTCGGGCCGAATTCTCAGACCCCGGACCCAGGAGGTCCGGCCGGGCGATCCTGCACCCCGACCCTCGGCCGCGAGAACGAGACCAGTCCCCGAGCTCCCCCCGGGGCCGGTGGACCCAGCGCAGCGTCCAGTCTCGGCACCGTCCCCGCTCCCTCGCCACCCCTCGCTCGGCCCCGTAGGCGTCTCCCGTTGGCCCCGGTGTTTGCAGCTTATTGCCCGCAGAAGTCGCCGGTTGTGTAATTGGCGCTGGATCGAAGCAATCAGGGTGCTTGGGGGACACAATCTTAGGTTTGCATGCGCCGCCCCGCCTCCTCCCGCCCAGCACCTGGCAGGCACCTGCATTGCAGTGCCCGGTGTGGGTATGAATCTGGACCCAGTGCTACCTGCGAGGTCCTTCCCCTTCAGACCCTCCCGTTTCCGACCTGTGTGGTGAGACTCCTTGTTATCTCCTAAGCTCTGCCCGTGATAAACTATTTCCCAAACACATTCCCACCCTGTTCTCATCAGGACCCTAACTCCCATTTATTCAGTCACTATTCACTCCATTCATTCATTCCACAATTTTTATCCTGCCCCCCCCCCCCTGCCGTGTGCCTGGGCCTGAGTGAGCCAGAGAGGCGAGGCCCCCGCTCATGGAACTACTTTTCCAGGGGGAAAGGAACATGGCACTTATAAAACAGGTCACAACCTCCCAGTGAGCTGCCAGAGGAGGAAAGGAAATGGCAGGTGGACAGGGAAGGGCTCTCTCTCTCTCTCTCTCTCTCTCTCTCTCTCTCTCTGAGGCCATGGAAGTTGAGACCTGAAGTCTTTCTTATTAGGAGCTACTCCAGCTTGGAGCCCGGGAGAGCAGTCCAGCTGAGGGAATAACTAGTGGGAAGGTTCCTGTGTGCCCAGGAAAAGCAAGGGGAGCCGGGCCTGGATCAGGGTCTGGGTAGGCCATGATGAGGTGTTCGGAAGCCATTAAAATATTCTCTGCAGGGACATGACAGGAGCTGTTGGCTCACTGCCTCCTTTCTATCTGCAATGGCCCGTTCCTACCCACCTGTCAAGACTAAACCGTGAAGCCTTTCCTGGGGCTCCTGCCACCTGTAACCCCTCTTTTATCATCTCGTCACCTGGGCATGTGTTGCTGTTCATCTGGTGCTATAGATCTGTGTGACGGGTTCCCATCCGTTTCATCTCTGCATTCCTCCTTAGGCTAAGCGAGGGTTTGCAACTTTGTAGATACCTGTTTGCGTGTGTGTGTGTTTGCCTGTGTGTCCAATCTTGTCCTTTTCATCTGTTTCCATCATCTCAGGATTCTTCTTCGGAGACACCCACATGCCTTGATTTCTAAAATGGCCGATCTGAACCGAGGCAGAGGCTAGAGTGCTCCAGAGCCCTGTGGCTGCTGTAGTCATCACCCTCTCGCCCCTCCGGTTGTTTTGAGGATAAAATGAACTGATGAGTTAATAAGTGTAAACGGCTGACACATAGAAAGCATTCTACAAATAAATTTGACAATGAGCAGCAATGATTATCTTTCAGATATGTATTGCATTAGAAACAAGCTTTTCTGTTGTTGGTAGTTGGGGGGGGGGGAGGGGTGGGGGCTTGGCATTGTCCTCTCCTGGCCTTCACAGGATGTGTGATTACTTTCGTGGATCGTTGATACACCAATTAAACTCCTTCCCCACTGGCATCCAGACTGTTGCTGAAACTTAGGGCTGAAGGCTAACCACCTGTTTCTTTCGCTTGCCTGCGTAGTTGAGTAGATTGGGAATTGCAGCAAGTATTCCTTGAGTGATAATCACGTTCCTAGTGTTATTCCAGGTGTGTGTGAATCTTTTCAGAAGAGGACTAAATGGATATTGCCACTGTGCTAAATTAAGTTAGAGTACGTTTCCTAGTTTTATAATTTTTTAAAAATATATTTTTCAATGATTTCAGAGAGGAAGGGAAAGGGAGAGATAGAAACATTAATGATGAGAGAGAATTATTGATCAGTTGCCTCCTGTACTCCCCCTGCTGGGGATCGAACCCGCATCCTGGGCATGTGCCCTAGATGAAAATCAAACCTGGAACGCTTCAGTCCACAAGCCGATGCTGTATCCACTGAGCTAAACCAGCTAGAGCAGTTTTATTATTTTTTAGGGGAAAATGGACACGTTTCCATTTATTTTATTTTTTTAAATATATGTATTTTTTATTGATTTCGGAGAGGAAGGGAGAGGGAGAGATAGAAACATCAATGATGAGAGAGAATCACTGATGGGCTGCCTCCTGCACGCCCCCTACTGGGGATCGATCCCACAACCTAGGCTTGTGCCCTTGATTGGAATTGAATCCGGGACCCTTCAGTCCGCAGGCAGACGTTCGATTCACTGAGGCAAACCTAGAGCCAGGACCTAGATTTATAATTTTTAAAACCAGTTCTATACTGTATATGCAGCTACCCTCTCCTCTCTTCTTGTATTCCTCTCCTAGCGTTTGCCCATTGCTGTGCTATACATCTCTTTCCTGTGTTAAGATCTTGGCTGCTCACTACATTTCTCTATGTCCCCATCCCTTGTACAGCCTGGAGATGAGGTCATTATAATGTCTATGTCATAAGATACGTTACAGTGTACAGAATAGGTCAACCGCAAAATTGTGTTTAGATCGTGACAACACCTCGGAAGGAGGGAGGGAAGATGATTTATTTTTCCCATTTACAGATGAGGAGGATGAAACAAAAGATATAATAACATGCAGGAGGTTATATGACTGATGAGTGGCAGGCTCAGGCGTGGGTGCCCGTACAGCACCCTTTCTGCTGCATCTCCAGTATCTATACTCATGGAAGGGAGAAGTAAAATTAATAAATAGCGCCCAGCTGGTGTGGTTCGGTGGTTGAGCATCACCCTATGAACCAGGCAGTCACAATTCAATTCCCAGTCAGGGCACATGCCCGGGTTGTGGGCTCAATCCCCAGTGTGGGGCATGTGGAAGGCAGCCAGTTTATGATTCTCTCTCATCATTGGTGTTTCTATCTTTCTCACTCTCTCCCTTCCTCTCTGAAATCAGTAAAAAAATATTTTTAAAAAATTAATAAATATCATGCAATGAAGGAAATCCATGTTCCAATTTCATTTGATTTTTTTTTTAAAGGTAGCCTGAATTTATCGTGAGGTTTCACCATCACTTTGGGCATCACATGCTTTAGCATCAGACAGACTATGCTTTTAATCTGCTACTAATAAGTGACGTATTAATAAGCTGTGTAATCTTGGGCAGGGTGCTAAATCTTTCTAAATCTAAAACTCCTTTATATATCATATGTAAACGAAGGGTGCTAATGCCTCTGTCATCATGTTACTGTGATGATTAAATGAGTGGATGTATATAAAATGCCTTGTTCATAGTGGCTCACAAGGAGGTGGTTGTTTTTATTAATATTACTTCAGATCTTCCTCCATATGATCATAACCTAAATATGTTCAGCCGTGGGACTGGAAAGTTCAATGGGCTATGGGAAAAACCATGGCTGGAAGTTCCACTGGGGCAGCTCTCCCTTCTGGACCAATGAGAAGGCCTTCCATACCACCATTCCTCTTTCCCACTTTTTTTTTTTCCACAGAAGGCTGCAGTTCTGTGAGAAGTAGCATATCTTTTGGGGACTCTTGACATCTTTTCAGCCTAATGCTATCTTGAACCAGAGCAGACATTCAATAAATAAGTTTGTAATGAACGAATCCTCTAGGGGATACATACAAGGTGCCCGCCCAAAATGTATACACACTCTAACAATTTTGAAAATAAAATGTACCTTAACACTGCCTTTATCATTATTCAAAGTGTGTGCATACATTTTTTTGGACACCTTATATACCTCCAAAGAGAATGAGTCCGAAATGTTCGAACACTGTAAGTATAGGATAAGTACCTAGAAGGATAGTAACTGGGTTAAAAGGTATGCACTTCTTTAACTTTGAAAGATGTTGCTAAGTTTACCTCAGTATATTTGAACTAATTTACTTCCCTCCAGTAGTGTGTGGGAGTCCTGATTCCCTGCTTCCTTGTTAATACTGAGTACTTTCCAACTTTTCAATGCTTGCCAATTTGATGGGTGTGAAATGGTTTTATATTGAATTTCCTTGATGAATAATGAAGCTGCAGATTTTTCACATTGGCCTTGTGTGAGCCTCTCTGAAATGCCTGTTGCTATCTTTTCCTATTTTTTCCCCCCTTGGTAATTTGTCTTTTTCTTACCCACTTATAGGAGTTCTTTCAATATTCTGGATACTAATTATTTACTGGCTTCTATTAAAAACTTCAAAATACATCTAACAGTGCAAGTGGTTCTAAATGGGAATGTGAGCAAGCTGTGCCCAGTGGAAATTTACTCCTCATATGCTTCCATCCATTAAAAAAAAGTGTTTTAGTCAAACATCGAAGTTTTTAGGTGATAGAAAAGGGAGCAAATAGCTGGAGGAAGAATTTCATGAGCAGGAGATTTGCCTAACCCTTGAAGCCATGGTGTCAAATGGGTTCTGAGATCCTTCAGTTAGAAATGACCTCTTCCAAGCCCTGCTGGGGTGAAGAGCCCTTTCCTGAGCTGTGATACGCATTGGGAAGACACTGATTGGAACTGGAGTCAGTCCAATTACGTTGGCAGTAATGCTTTCCAGGACAAGTTAGTTGGAGAAGAAGACAGAATACTGGCCGGGGGATCTGTGGTTTGGTCCCTCACTGCCATGTTCTGGCCATATGTCTCTAAAGACAGATCACATTGGATGGAAATAATGATACTGGAAAGATCAAATGAGATCATAAATATGAAAGGCTATTTAAGTACATGGTATATTTTCTAGGCTCTTGAAGTAACTGGCAGTGCCAGAGTGGGAAAACCTTGTTGAACTATAATCTTTAGGCCCCCATCCCTTCTCCTAGCACCTGTTCACCATTCTGGTGCATGACCATAGAGCAGTAGTTTTCCCAGTGTGGTCTCTGAGCCAGCCTCATCTACATCACCAGGAATTGGTTAGAAATGCACACTATGGGCCCCACCCTGAGAGCTACTGAATCAGAAACGTTGGAAGTGGGGCCCAGCATGTGTTATAATGAGCCCTGGAGTAAGTCTGACCTGTGCTAAAGGTGGAGAACCACTGGCCTGGGGGGATGTGCCATGGCTTGAAAGTCAGCAGGTGTGGGTGTTAAATCTGAACTCTCCCACTTGCCACTTGTGACGTGAGCAGGTCACTAGACCTCTGTTGAGCTTCCCCGCTCTCATCGGTAAAGGAAGTGGTATCTCCCTCCTGGGATTGCGGTCAGAAAGAAATGACAGGGAGAATCCCAGATCTGCTACTTTTTAGCTGTATGTCCTCGGGCACGTTTCCTTGCTCTTTTTTTTTTTCTCATCTAAAAAGATGGAATGGCAAGAGTTAACATGTATGCACCGCTTACTATGTAACAACCATTGCTGGCTTCTATGTCCAAACAATTTAAAAAATATATCCAACTGTGCAGTGTCCTAAGCCAGTGCATATTTTAATTTTATTTAATTTTTACAATAACCCCGTTTTAGAATCTCTAGTTTACAAATGAGAAAGCCAAAGCACAGGGAGGTGAAGTAACGTTTTCTTTTCCCTTTTTTTAACGTCCTTTTATTGATTTCAGAGAGAAAGGGAGAGGGGAGAGGGAGAGAGAGAGATTATATATAATTGATGAGAGAAAACCATCGATTGGCTGCCTCTTGCAGTGCCCACCCTGAGGACCAAGCCCACAACCCGGACATGTGCCCTGACCGGGAATCGAACCGCGGCCTCCTGGTTCATAGGTCAGTGCTCAACCACTGAGCCACGCTTGCGGGCTGAGCAACATTTTCAGAGTGACACAAAAATTACACAGCTAGTGAGCTGGAATTCAAACCCCGGCAGTGTGCTGTGAAAGAACGTGCCTTAAGGATAATACTTGGAAACAGTTAGTTCTCAGTTAATGTGTGATGAGGAGAAGATTGCCTGAAGCACAGTAGGAACTTCATAGATTAACTCCCTCTCCCTTGCCTTCTTGCCTGGCTCCATGAGGGCGTGCGGAGCTTTCCTTGTAGTTGTGCGACCCTCTTCTGCCCTGACTCAACTTATAACCACCACCCACCAGTAGGCATTTTTTCCCTCCCACCTCTTTTATGGTCACTTGGATGCTCTGAGCAAACCAAACAGAGGGTTGGCTTGATGGAAGACGACCAAGTGAGGGGTTCAGGTGAAGCTGCCCTCCTGTCACCCCACCTTAGGTGTTTTGGGAATGAATGACCAAGCTGGGAGAGGCTCCAGTCGTTAGGTCTGCCTAATTTGGGACACAACTTCCAAATTTCTTTTGCTCTCCAGTTTCTAAGGGAATAGAAAAGCTTTTTGTTTGTTTCGTTTTGTTTCCTTTTTGCTCAGTTTTTCTTCAAATTAAAATGTACAAACTGGGAAGTTTAACTCACAATATTACAGCAGCTTTGGGTTTTTTTTTTTCTTGCAAAAAGAATAATTTGGGGGCTGGGACAATAAAAAGCTTGTTCTCTTTCAATTCAGGGCTCCACTGATTGTTCTTAAAAATGCTCTTTGGTTTTGCTCTCAAGATGGCCTCCCCTGCTGGGCATGACTCACCAGCCTAGTGACTCAGGAGTGGCATCTAACAAGACCAGGACTGTGCAAAGCCGTGAGCGGACGTGGTGGCCAGGACAGCCCACCTGGCGCTTTCTCTAAGCCCGACCAGTGAGATGGAGCATCGTTTTCATTACTGCATGTTCATAAAGGCCCGTGGTACCCGTTTATATGAAGTATGAGGCCTGCCAGAGACATCGCCTTGTTCTGGAACGCTCCAGTGCTCAAGTCCATCCTTGCCCCTCCACTGGGCGTGGCCTTAGGGTTACTGTGGGGCATGACAAAGCTTTTGAGAATTTACCTGGCTTGGCTTGGAATGGCCACAGAATCAGGAGGTTTGTAAATAGTAAATATTGTGTCAGGGGGAAAGTCAAGGTTCTTGTTATTTGAAGAGGTCTTCAAATCTCTTTCAACTTAATTTTTTAAATAAATGATCATTTAAGGATGGATGGAGAGGTGGACAGATATGCAATAAAGAAAATATAGCAAAATTTACTTGAAGATGCAGTTCACCGTGCAATTCTTCCAACTCCCCCCGCCCCAATCTTCACCCAAGGACATGCTTAGAGACAGGGAGTGGAAGAGGGAGGGAGGGAAAGAAAGAGGGAGGAAGAGAAAGAAACAGAAACATTGATCAGTTGCCTTCATACACTCCCCGACTGGGGATCAAACCCATAACCCAGGAATGTGTCCTGTTCCAGGAATTGAACCGGCAACCTTTAGGTTGGTGCCCGGGATGGGAACCACTCCGACTGGGCTCTTCCAACCCTTTTATGTTTGAAACTTTTCAAAATGCAACGTTGTGCAAAGTGCACCACACTCTAAAAAAACAGAAAAAATTACTTCCTCTTTAATATAAATAGCCACGGTTCTCACACTTTCTGACTCCCTAGCCTTAGTCTTTTTTTTTTTTTCCTGAGAAGCCTGCTGGATTAAAAAGGGCCTGGAGTGGGGCTGGTAGGGGGTGAGCTACTCCTTTATGTCAAGAGCTTAATATTATTCCTGATTTGTAATTCTCACAACAGCACCGGCTAGTTATTATTTCCTGCATTTTATGAGGAAACTGAGGTGCAAAGGGGTAAACTTGATCCGGGTCACAGGGTACCTGGATATTAGTCTTACAGCGTTTATGGAGCCCTTACGTAATGTGTCAGGCAGTGTGTGATGTACTTTACTTGCATTAACTCCTTTGAGCCTCTCCCAAGCCTAGGAGGTAGGCACCATTAGTACTTCGTCAGAAAAACAGAAACTCCGAGAGGTGCAAGAACATGTCTCTGCGTACTCTGCGGGCCAGCAAGTGGCAGAACCCGGGTCTGACTCAAGTCTCCTCTGCTTTAGAGCCCCTGCCTCCCTCCTCGGGCCCAGGCCTTGGCATTCACTCCGTTCCCTAGTTCAGCACATGAGCATACCTTCTGGAACCCTCTTGCCCCGAGACCACAGCTCTCGGAGGACAGAGAACGTTTTGTTCAGCACTGTGCTCTTCCCCGGGCTCAGAGCGGTGCCTGGCACAGTGCATATTTACTGAGTGAAAGGGTGGATGAATGGTGGCTTCTCACCACCTACTTCTTCCCTAACCGTTACTCTCAGCCTCTAAAGATGGCCCTGCTAGGCATGTGTGGGCTCTGCTGGACTTGGTCCTCGGAGCTGGAGATGTCTGTTCCTTTGACGTGATTTATGGGCTCATTTGGTAGCAGCAAGGAATTTTAATGAAGGTGGATTTTCTTCATTGGTCTTATGTTGTGAGAGAAGTGCAGAAAGGTATTATCCACTGCCGAGGAGGGAGGGGAGCAAAAATTAAATAATTATAATTTCCCCCAAATTTCAGGGAGTCCTTAAATTGTGGCAGCTAGAAACCCACTCCAAAAACCCTAGTGCCCATGATAGTCTTCATTCTGTAGGTATATTTGACTGGTGTAATGAACTAGTGGACACTAGCAATTAGTTCTTATAAGTGTGCCCAAGCATGTTGATAATTATATATTATATTTATACAGTGCTTAGTTACAAAGTATCACATCTGTTTTCCCTTTTGACCTTCTGAACAGCCTGGTACATACAGAGGCAGGCATGATTACCTCACATTACAGATGAGGAAACTCGTGCCGGAGAAGCTAAGCCACCTGCCCTACACCAACCAGTTAATAGTAGTAGAGACAGGCCTCCAATGTTCCTGCCTGAACTCCTACTCCAGCAAATTTTTCACATCAGTATTGTATTTAACCCAGAAATTTCTGGGGGTGAGAGCAATAGGTCGGTATATTTCTTTTTGTTGCCCATTATCCATCTTAGTGAGGCCCTCAGTTGGGTCAGTTAATCTTTTTGGATATCAGTTTACCACTCTGTATAATGGGGAATAAACAGCACCCATCAGCGAGTGCTCCGGGTGCAGAGGAGTTTATGAGGATTCCAAACTTAAGAAACAATTTCAGAGTGACGATGTTTGGCAGGGACCATAATGATCCCAACCAGTTTTTCCTAAAATAAGTTAAATATCAACTCCCCTGGCCACTTTATAAAAAATGGCACCTCTGCTCCCTCATAACCCTGCTTCATTTTTTTTCATATTACTCATTGACATTCATTATTATGTTTAAGTGGATTTGTTTATTGTCTGTTTGAATCCTCCCCCCAGAGTGTAATAGCTATGAGAGCAGGGACTTTGTATTCCTGAGTTCCTAACCAGTAGAGTAGTACCTGGCGAAAATATCATTTGGTAGGAAGGAAGAGAGGGAAAAGGGAGGGAGGGAGGGAGGGAGGTAGCGAGGAAGCGAGGAAGGAATCTGAGCTGTGTAATGATTGAAAGTAAGCTTGAATTGGATGACTGGAAGATTCACTCAAAACTTCCTTGCTCTCTATGATCTGGTTTCCTCATACCCATTTCTGGCCCAGTGACTCAGTGGCTTAAAACCAATCACTAAAGCCTCCTTGAGTATCAACATAAATCAGGGTGAAGTGGGTTCAGTAACCCGTGTCCATGCAGCAATCGTAGGTCATTGTATTGTACTGTATGCTTCTATTGTAATGTCTGTGAGCAGCTTGAGGACAGAGGCTAGTCCCCTGTGCTGAGCGGAGAGCCTGGTCCACGGAGAGGTAAATATTGAATGAATGACTATGTAAGAGGAAACAAGGAACAGGGGTCTTAATCCCCCTCCAGAGGTAAGATCTCTATTTGAAAATAAGCCCGATGCATGGCACAGACATTCCCCTTTGAACTTGAACCACAAGTTCAAGTCCAGAGGCAAGAGGGTGCTAAACAGCTGGTTCCCTAAACTCAGGGAAGGAAGAGCTTGCCTAGGCTCCAGATCCGATTCCATGCCATGTTTTGCAAGTTGTGTTTACGTCTGCCTTCATCTCTAGCCTTTCCGCTCCAGCATAAGCAAAATTATAACCCTGCACACTGACTTGCATGCAGTTATCAGAGCCCCGTGCTCCTCTGTTGAGGGACTTCGCCCCTGAGGCCGCTGACTGTCTGTGAATGACAAATCGAAAGTCAAGGTTGGAGAATCTGCCGGACTTTCCTGCCCATTTGCAGCAGAGGGAGGAAGGAGAGGATGAGAGATTCTGAAAATAAAGGTAAGGGCCCACTGCAGAGGGGAGTCAGAAAGGTGCTAGAGATGCGATTGCCCTCCACGGACGCGTTCCGTGTGTATTAGTGACTAGTGTAGCATCACTGTGCACATATCATTGTAACAGTCCTCGTTACATAATAAACACGACTTTTTAAAAAGACTGCCTTCTAAAAATAGACAAAAGTTAAAACGACTGGCGTTGGGTTTCCAAATAGTGTGTCATTCGATTTTCCATTTTTTGCGTGACTGCAACCTTATTTTTGCATTTTTCATTTAAGCTTAGCTGAGGAACACGTATCCATCTCACGGATGCCCTTATGTCAGCTCTCGGGGTTTTGGTAATTTTATGTGGAGAGTGTTCACAGTAGTTAAAGGGTAGGTTTTCAGTGCGTTATTGGAGTTGGAATATCCGATGTACTTTGGACTTAACGTAGTTTGGGTTCTCAAGAAAAGCAATGACTGAGGAGCCCTTACTGAACGTTAATCTTTTTAGGAGCGCCCAATGGGGCGCTTTGCCTGACCTTCAGAACTGTTTACCTTGCAGAGCGGATGCAAACTCCCCCCATTCCGCCTGCCTCTACCCGCTAGATCATGGCATGTTAACATCCCCCCCCCCCCCTTCCACCGCTGTCACTCTAATTCCCTGGGAGCTTTGGTGAAGGAGAGAAACGGTTTTAAATTCTGAGGCTGCTTGAAATTTCTGCCGCAGTTGGGGGAGGAGCGATAGATTCCCAAGGTCTCAGAAGGCTCCGGGTGCGCCCTGATCTGTTTCCAGGACGGAGCCCTCCCTTTCTGCTGCGTCGGTGCAGCTCCTGGTGCGGGTGCCGGAGGCAGGCGCAGGGGCTGCGGGCTCCCGGGCAGCTCCCGGTGGCCGCCAAGCAGAGGACGCCATCTCTGCATGCCTGTGCCCTGCCGCTGCTTCCTGAGCGCTAATTTTAGGGTTTGCCTGCCTGCCCCCCCCCCCCCCCCCCCACTCCGCGCCTTCGCGATTCTCTCCCCGGGGCCACTGCTCATCCATTTGCACAACACTGCCTTCTCCCTGTGCCTGCTGCCTTAGGGAGACCGGGCACTTTGCCCTTGGGGACCAGGCTTGGGTGGCAGGTGGAGGCGGCGCACAAGCAGGTTCCTGGCAGCCCAGTGAAGTTATTTGGGTGATCCGTGCAACCACAGGGGCCCCCAAACGCCTCCTTCCTGCGCGCGAGGGTCTCAGGCTTGGCCTCCTGACCCAGTCCCCAGCCACTGTCTCTGGCTTGTTGTGAGATTCCAAATTAAAAATAAGAAAACAAAACTATAGCACACAAACACACACACGCACGCACACGCACGCACACTATACACAGTCTGATGTCAGCGAGGAGACCGGTGTTCTAAGCTACCAAGCTGTTTGTTCTGCAGCCTCTCAGCCACCCCACTGTCAGTAATCCAGACTTAAAAGAGGGCTGGGGTAGGTGCTGTTGGTAGTAGTAACATCTAGTAGTCTCTGGGTCATTCATATCCACGTATTGATCCATGTGGTTTAGATGTTAAAATTTTAATGAAGCAGCCTCAGCAGGGAAGAAAACAGCTCCGCTTGGGCCTGGTAAGTGGAAAGAGGGGCTACCCGCTACTGTGCCTAAGCCAGCCTCTGACAGACAAATAAAACCTGTGCGTGTGTCAGAGAAGTACTTTAAATGAAGTCAAGAAGAACGTCGGCTTTTCCTGTGTTGTTTTCAGTGGCTGGAGAAAGGGTTACTAGAAAGAAAAAATTTGTTTATGTGCCATGTCATGCTAGGCCAGTGGCATGATTTCGAAAAAAAATTAAGGGTGTCTGAATTGGAGGCTGTGGTTGTGGTTAATATTCACCATGGTCCGCAATAGAAGCTGTTAGGCGTTTCCCAGTGCAACAGCATGTTTCCAGTTTGGAATCCCTGCTGCTTTTTTGAAGTGAGTTGGTATTTAGAACGTTTGTTTCGAAAAGAGCCTTTGGTTGGGATTCAGCATAGTTAGGTTTCTGGCTTGTTCCGCCACAAACTCATTTGTGACCTAGGACTTTGTTGTGTTTTTTTTTTAATCTCAGTTTCCTTATTTCAAAAATGGAGAAATGTTAGACCAGCTCACTGTTCCTCAGATTGTGGGCAGTAAGAAAGCCTCAAGCAACATTTAGAAAGATAAAATTGAATAGAAAATGGTAGAAACCATTGCACCTGGTAAGGGTAAAATATTGTTTCCAGAAACTTCTGTTTTAGATATTTGTGTTTGTTTTGGTAGGTAAGTATGGGCTATATTGATGTCAGGTTCTGTTTCCCACTGTGAATCCTCACTGAGTCAAAAGGAGAAACACTGAAATAAATCATAGCTTCTTTAATTTGGTTTGCAAGGGGTTTGTGAAATGTAATTTTATATGCATGTCCTTTTTAGCTTATATCTGAGAATATTTATAGTTTTCTTCAGATTTTCAAAGGGTGTAGAAGCCCCCAAACAGGTTATAAATTATTATATTTTTCCCAAAATTCTTCCTAGCTAATTTCTTAGAGATGAAAGAATCCTTTCACGCTGGGAGGTGGTTCAGCTGACAGAGACCAACTGAGAGTATGATGTGATGTGTGTGTGTGCGTGTGTGCGTGTGCATGTTGAAGAGAGCGTGTGATCATAGCGTGTGATCATACTAACCATGCCATGAGAAGTCTTTGTAGGTTGCAAAGAATCAGTTGGAGGCCTGAATATGAAACATAAATATACTAAAAATTAGACTCTTTTTTGCTGAAAAGTGCTACAGAAAAACTATTAAAATGTTGTGAATTTTTCAGAAGTCAACTCTCCTTGCAAAGACCAAAAAAGAAAGATAACATTTAAAGAGGGTGACAGAGGCAAATAAATGCTCAGGATGTTGATAGGAGAAACAGAATTTTTTATAAGCTACCATCACATGACTAGTGTTCAGTAAATGTTAAATTGTCATTTAATAAATGTCATCCTATTTTTGGTATATGTTGTCTTAAGACAGTTGGGCGAGGCTGTTTTTTTATTTTTTTAAAGAAGAATTTTCTTTTTTAAAATATATTTTTATTGATTTCAGAGAGGAAGGGAGCGGTAGAGAGGGATAGAAACATCACTGATGAGAGAGAATCATTGATTGGCTGCCTCCTTCAAGCCCTCTACTGGGGATTGAGCCTGCAACCCTGGGCATGTGCCCTGACTGGTAATCGAACCATGACCTGCTGGTTCAACTACTGAGCCACACTGACTGGGCTGAGGCTGTCTTATACAAGAGACATTGTGTAACATTTACCCAGCATATCTCACAAATGGCTTTTTAAGTCAGAAAAAAAAATAGCATAAGGCCACTAAGAAGAAAATAGGTAAATGAGTTAATAAGCAGGTATTGACAAACATGACAGCTAGTTATAATAACCATAACTTCTATTTAGCTAACAACTAGTACGTGAAAAGCTGTCTGCAAAGAGCTTTACATATTGTCACAACATTGATAGGTAGGGGCTATTTTATATGTAAAAAAATGGATTAAGAATTGTGTACAGGGATACAGCTGGTAAATAGAAGAGCCAGAATTCAAACCCAGGTCATTTTATTTCCCAAACCCATTCATTCACATGGTACACAAGGCTTGAGAATAAGTAGCATGGTGACTTGCAGAATTTTTAATAACATTTTCAACATCATTTATTATTAGAATTAATTTACTTGTTATAATAGGGAAATGTGAACCTTAGAGAATGATAGCTTTTGACTAATTTCCTATATTGTGTTTATTTGCAAAGACATCTTAAGTTCAGCTCCAATTTTTTCTTTTATTTAGTAAGTCTTCTGAGTATTTTATACAACACGGTTTTGGAAACAGCTATGAAAAGGATAGGAGTGGAGAATTTAAAAATTTGGGTGGAAATTTTTTTTTTCTACAAGATTTCAAGACAAATAGCTCTTTCAATTTTTCTGCTATTTTTCTATATTTTATCTCAAATTAACAAACATGACATTTTGTAAGCAAATGAAGTTATGTACTAGTATAACATATTTTAACGTGGTAAAACTAGGATTAGAGCATTGATTTATGGTAGTGGTTCCTGAAATAATTTGATTTTTTTATTGAATTTTATTACAATCTCTGTTTGAAAGTTTGAATATGGTCAGAGCCAGACTTTTAGGCCCTAAATATTTAAAAAACTCTGGTGTTCATACCTAAGTCTGTAATTCAAAATAAAATAAGTATAAGGGAAGTCCAAAAACATTGTACATTTTTTTTAACTATCACATCTATTTTGATACTTTTAGAGAACTCAGATTCTTTCCAGGATTTTTTTTTGTTATTGCTTCTTATGACTGTGTGGGTTGAGGAAGTGATATGTTGGCTGAGTGATCTGTAAAATGGCTGTGTGATTTTTTTTTGTTATTTTTGTTTCACAGCTAGTATGTGATAAAGCTGGTTTTACAGCATGGGTAAGTCTGGTGGTTCTCAAATGGGCATGGTACTACTTCCTGTGGGAAACTGGAAATATGCATTCACTGGGCAGATACCAGAAATGCTCGATGTACTGGAACAGATTATTCTGTTCCATGACAAATTATCTCATGTTTTGTGCAACTTTCAGATATTTTGCTGAAAAGGTAAGTAAAAACCTTCTATAATTTTCTGAGCTTAGAACATAAATTGGTTTTACATATCCACTGAAATTACCAGGATTAAAAATGCTGTGTAAATCGAAGAAAGATTGCACTTAATTTTGTTCAGAACATCAATTACCCAAAGTGATACCACTTGCATTTGACATTATAGTACAACACACCTGTCTCATTCAATGTACATACAAGTGCATGTATGTGACTACTTTATTATGTTCCCTGATGTAATCCTGCTTGATTATTTACATATTGAAATGCATATTGTTTTATTATAAACTAGTGGCTCGGTGCATGGATTCGTGCACATTGAAAGGAAATTAATTAGAAGAAATATTTTAATACTAGGGGCATGGTGCATGAAATTCGTGCACGGGGGGAGGGGGGCGGTCCCTCAGCCTGACCTGCACCCTCTCCAATATGGAGTTCTTGGGGACTTTCACAATCCAGGACCTCTGGTTCTTAACCGCTAACCTGCCTGCCTGCCCTAACCACTCTGCCTGCCTGATCCCCCTAACTGCCCTCCCCTGCCGGCCTGGTCACCCCTATTAACTTTCTTTTTTAATCTTATCCCCTTCATGCACAATTGTATTTGACTTCCTTATTGGCTTCTTCTTCTCACACAATTTTTCTCTTTTATGTAACACTTTTCCTACTGACTCATCATTTATAAACTTTTCTTTCTTCCTTATTTCCTACTTCTGTTCCATCATCATTCTTCCCATTTTTCTACTACCTTCCTTCCCTTCCCGCATTCCTTCTTTCCTTTATCTTTACCCCTGCCCACCCTCCCCTTTTCCTTCCTTCCCACCTTAATTTTTTCTTCACTTCCTCCCTCTGACCTACTTTGCTCCTCCCCCATTCCTTCCTTCTTCCCATTCTCCTTTTAAGCTCTACCAGCTCCCCCTTTATAACTTTTCTTCCCTCTCTCTTTTTCTCTCATCCTACCTTTGCCATACATTCTTCTCTACTTACTGCCACTGTTTTAATACCTATCTGTTTACCTGCCTAGTTATCCACTATCATTTATCTTTTTTTCTTTTCTGACTTCTACTTTTAAAATCTGTCCCCAGTACACAACTATACTTGGTTTTCATTATAGGCCTACAGTTCACTCATACATCCTCTATCCCTTTTTAACTCTGCTGTTAACTCACTGACTCTTTTATAAAGTTCTTCCCTCCATCCTGTTCCACCCCTCCCCGACCTGTTACTTCCCCCCAAACTCTCCCTGGCTGCTGCTCCCTCCACCCGCCCCCTGCCCATCTCTCCCAGCTCTGAAGGGAAAAGGGGCTTCTCACAGGAGACCCCTGCCCCTGTGGCAGAGAAAATGGAGCCAGCGAAAGAGTAGGCCCAGGAGGCAGTGTGTGTGTGAGAGAGGGAGCAGCCCTTCTTCCCTCATGGGGAGGGGGCATTAACCCCCAGCTCAGGGCTCAGCCCCAGCCAGGTGGCAGCTGCCCATGCAGCCCCAGCACTGCAGCTGCAAAGCAGGAGCACCTCCACCTCTGGACCATCCACCCCTCCATTTGGGGACTCGCCAATGGCACAGCTTCTGTCTCCCCTGGACTGCAGTATGGGCTCGCTTCTCCCACCCCGAGGCTGCCACCTGGATCGTGGGGCACACACACGGAAGCTTAGCCTCCGTTTGCGTGCCCTGTGATGGATCCAGGCGCAGCCTCGGGGCCGGCTGGCTGCTCCCGCCCTCGGCTGCCACCTGGATCCCGGGGCAGAGGTCTTCAGTCTGCCTTGCTGGGCTGAGGTCTGTGGCTTCTCCCGGGCTCCGGCCTCGGCCATCTTGGCTGGGCTAATTTGCATACAGTCGCTCTGATTGGCTGGTGGGCGTGGCTTAGGTGTCCCGAAGAAAGGGTCAATTTCAATATTACGCATTTATTAGAGAAGATTGCTATTTGCCCTTTCTCTATAATAGAAGTGTCAACCAAAGTCACGATCAACAATGAAAATCAGATTGAAACATACACGCAAGTGTGATTAGCACCAGCAAGAACTTTATATGTATTATGCATGTGCGAGTCAATGTTTATTTTTAAATTGCCAGTGCACATCTTATGTACCACCTGGTCGGTCAGTTGGATGGTCAGATGGACATATGGTTGGTCACTTACCTTTTATAGAAATAGATAACTTGTCTTTCACTTCTCTTTTACATTATAGTTGATACATTATATATTTCATTTTTTAAAATTTTTGCATTAGGTAGATTATTTTATCTTTGAGTTTCATTTTGAGATACTAAACAGGAACTACAAAATATGTATTATATTTACATATATATTTGTGTTACTCAGAGTTTATAAAATGGCTTTATTTTGCCCTCCTTTATTGCGGACCAATATTTTTATTCCTAGCTTTACCCAGCGGCCAGATAAGTTTCTATTGAAGGAGAACAAAAACATTTTACATAAATGTTAAAGGCACGCTTTAGAATTAAATACCCATTGCATTTTGAAGTTATTTATTACATGTTCTTACAAGCTAATATCTTTTTAAAGTATGATACTTTGTAAAACACTTTGTAATATAAAGTGAGAATTCTCGTGATCTGTCTGCAATGTGTTAATATTAAAAAAAAATTCAACCCAACATTAAAACATTTTGAGATTATGTACTCAATTATATATTTACTAGAGGCATGGTGCACGAAATTCGTGTATGGGTAGGGTCCCTAGGTCTGGCTGGTGATCAGGGCTGATCAGGGCCTTCTGGCTGCTGGCTGGGCCCCCCCTTCATTCCATGCCACCCCCTGGTGATCAGAGCACGTCATAGCAAGCGATCGAACTCCTGTCTCCTAGTCCATCTCCTGAGGGGACAATTTGCACATTAGGGTTTTATATATATACTAGGGGCCCGGTGCACGAAATTCGTGCATGGAGTCGGGGGGAGTGTGGGGGTCCCTCAGCCCAGCCTGCCCCCTCTCACAGTCTGGAACCCCTCAGTGGATGTCCTATGATGGCCCCAGTCTGCCAGGCACCTTTTGTGTGTGTGTGTATGTGTGTCGCCACTGGGGACCTGCCCCCAGCTGCATCTGAGGCTCAGAGCAGTCCTTCTGTGTGTGTCTACCTGCTGGGGGCCTCCCCCAGGCTTGGAGCAGGCACCCCCTCTATGTTGATCTCTCAAACTCTTGCCCTCCCCTGCATGTTGTTCTCTTTTTTTGAGCTATGGCCAGGGCTGGGTGCTGCCTGCCTCCCAAGCTTGCCTACTGCCCATCTTCCTCCAGCTACCAGAAAGCAGGGAAAACCCCACCTCATGGTCAGGCCAGCCTTTTCCTGCTTCCTGATACCCGGAAGGGACCTGGGGAGCCGCCAAGCAGGCCCCCAGCCCCCAAGAGCTTGCTTTCCCGCTCCCCAGTGCCCCCCAAAGGGCCTGGGGAACTGCCAAGCAGGCCGCGGACTCTTTCCCACTCACCCGTCCCCTGCTGCCTTCCTTTCCCACTCCCTGGTGCCTCCAAGGGGTCTGGGGAGCTGCCAAGCAGGACCCTGGCCACTTCAGCCTTGCTTTCCTGCTCCCCAGTGCCCTGCAAAGGGCCTGGGCAGCTGCCAAGCAGGCCAAGACACCCCCACTACCTCTTTCCCACTCACAGGTACCCTGCTGCCTTGCTTTCCCACTCCCTGGTGCCCCGCAAAGGGCCTGGGCAGCCGCCAAGCAGGCCGAGATGCCCCCACTGCCTCTTTCCCACTCCCCGATGCCCCTCAAAGGGCCGGGGCAGCTGCCGAGCAGGCCACCAACCCTGCCGCCTCTTTCCCACTCATGGGTTCTGGGTCCTGCGCTTTTCCGCCCTGCAGCCGCTCTGTGCACTCAGGAGGTCCCTCAGCCTGGCCTGTGCCCTCTCACAGTCTGGGACCTTTCTGGGGATGTCCACCTGCTGATGTGCCTGACCAGCGTGGGTGATGGGCTGATGGCTGTCTCCAGGCTGGCCAAGCCCCCCAGGAACACCCCTCACCCCATTGGGTTGTGGCCAGCATGGATGACTGGCTGATTGGCGCTTTCAGGCTTTAAGGCTGCCCACAGCTCCCATTGACCCAACGTCCCAGCGAGGCTGGCTGGATGCATGTTTCTAGTGTTTGTTTATCTCCTATAATTGATGCTGTTCCTTTAAGGTAGCCTTCTAACTGAAGTTTCCTCTCTGCTTCACCTGGCGGTGTCTATAATGACACAATGTTACTTTTACTGGTTAGGCCCGGGCTGATCTTTCCTTCAGCTCCCGAGGATTCTATGATTGTTACTTTGTTTCAAATGTGTGTTTTGCTTGAGGCAGTTTTAGCAGAGCGGGCGGCAGTTTCACTTTCACTCCTGCCACAATGGAAGCTGCCCTTTACTCAGGTCCGTGAGTGGTGGCCTCCATGTTGGCTGGGCTAATTTGCATACAGCCGCTCTGAGTGGCTGGTGGGCGTGGCTTACCCCATCTCGGAGAAACGGTTAATTTTACTATTTCGCTTTTATTAGTTTAGATATAGACTAGGGGCCTGGTGCACAAAAATTTGTGCACTTGGTGGGGGGGAGTCCCTCAGCCTGGCCTGTGCCCTCTCGCAGTCTAGAACCCCTCCGGGGATGTCCACCTGCTGGCGTGCCTGGCCAGCCTGGGTGAGGAGCTGATGGTTTGCAGGCTGGTCAAGCCACCCAGTGGGAACCTTCACCCTATGAGGGTGTGGCAAGCCTGGGTGAGGGGCTGAGGACCATTTTGAGGCTTCCCACAGCTCCCATTGACCCAACGTCCCAGTGAGGCTGGCTGGAATCAGGTTTCTGGGGTTTATTTATCTTCTATAATTGAAACTTTGTTGCCTTGAGCAGAGGCCTAGTCAGGCAACAAAGCCTCCTGTTTGCTTCAGCTCTGTGGTTTCTAAAATTGAAACATTGTTGCCTTGAGCAGAGGCCTGGCTGGCCTAGGCAGACAGTTTTAACTCCATTGCTGGTGCAGCGGAGCCTCCTGTTTGCTTTAGCTCTGTGGCTGCTGGCTGCCATATTGGCTGGGTTAATTTGCATACAGCTGCTCTGATTGGCTGGTGGGCATGGCTTGAATGGTGGGCGTGGCCTAGGTGTCTTGAAGTGATTGTTAATTTGCATATTACTCTTTTATTAGATTAGATAGTTCATTTAAAAATATTTAGACCTATTTATAGCAACGATATTGAGCTGAGCACAAGCTACCCTCTTTTTTTAAAAAAAATTAAATCTTTATTGTAGAAGGCATTACATATGTCCCCTTTTTCCCCCCATTAATCCCTTCTAACTCCCACCCCATCCCCATCCTAGGCTTTCACCAACCTATTGTCTGTCCATGGGTTATGCATATATGCATAGAAGTTCTTTGGTTGATCTCCTCCCACCCACCCACCCCTGCCTTCCCTCCAAGATTCGACCGTCTGTTCCATGTTTCTATGTCTCTGGATCTATCTTGTTCATCAGTTTATTTTGTTCATTAGATTACACATATGAGTGAGATCATGTGATACCTGTCTTTCTCTGACTGGCTTATTTTGCTTAGCATAATACTCTCCAAGTCCCTCCATGCTGTCTCAAAGGCTAAGAGATCCTTCTGTTTTACTTCTGCATAGTATTCCATGGTGTAAATGCACCACAGCTTCTTTAAAAAAATATTTTTATTGATTTCAGAGAGGAAGGGAGAGGGAGAGAGAGATAGAAACATCATTAGATAGAGGGAGATAGAGAGAATCATTGATTGACTGCCTCCTGCACATCCCACACCAGAGATTGAGCCCAAAACCTGGGATTGTGTCCTGATGGGGAATCGAATAGTGACCTCCTGGTTCATAGGTCGACACTCAACCACTGTCCTACACCAGCCAGGCTGTACCACAGCTTTTTTATCCACTCATCTACTGATGGGCACTTGGGCTGTTTTTAAATCTTAGCTATTGTAAATTGCATTGCTATGAACATAGGGGTGCATACATTCTTTCTGATTGGTGTTTTGGATCTCTTAGGATATATTCCTAGAAGTGGGATCATGGGGTCAAATGGCAGTTCCATATTTAATTTTTTGAGGAAACACCATACTGTTTTCCGTAGTGGCTGCACCAGTCTGCATTCCCATCAGCAGTATACTCGGGTTCCCTTTTCTCCACATCCTCGCCAGTACTTGTCATTTGTTGATTTGTTGATGGTTGCCAGTCTGACAAGTATGAGGTGATACCTCATTGTCTTTTTTATTTTCATCCTCTCTGATGATCAGTGACTGAGCATTTCTTCATATGTCTCTTGGCCATCTGTATGTCCACTTTGGAGAAGTGTCTATTTTGGTCCTTTGCCCTTTTTTTTTGATTGGATTGTTTATCTTCTTTTTGTTAAGTTGTATGAGTTCCTTATATATTTTGAATCTATCATTGCCAAATATTTTCTCCCATACAGTAGGATCTCTTTTCATGTTGTTGATGGTTTCTTTTGCTGTGCAGAAGTTTTCTATTTTTATGTAGACCCGTTTGTTTGTTTTCTCCTTAGTATCCTGTGCCCAAGGAGATGTATCCGTAAACTTGTTGCTATAAGAGATGTCTGAGATTTTGCTGCCTATGGCTTCTGCTAGGATTTGTATGGTTTCACAACTTACATTTAAGTCCTTTATCCATATTGAGTTTATTCTCATGTGTAGTATAAATTGATGGTCTAGTTTCATTTTTTTTTTTTTTGCATGTATCTGTCCAAATTTCCTAGCACCATGTATTGAAGAGACTGTCTTGACTCCATTGTATGCTCTTGCCTCCTTGTCAAATATTAGTTGAGTGTAATGTCTTGAGTAGATTTCTGGGGTCTTTGTTCTGTTCCATTAATCTATATGCCTGTTCTTATGCCAGTACCAGGCTATTTTGATTATAGTTACTTTGTAGTATAACTTGATATCTGGTATTTTGATCCCTCCAATTTTGTTCTTGCAGCTATTTAGGGTCTTTTTGATTTCATGTAACTTTTCAGAGTATTTATTCTATATCTGTGAAATATGCCATGGTGTTTTAATAGAGATTACATTGAATCTGTAGATTGCCTTGGGTAGTGTGGACATTTTAATGATATTAATTCTACCAATCCATGAGCACAGTATATTCTTCCACTTGTTCATATCCTCCTCTGTCTCTTTTTTCAACATCCTGTAGTTTTCTGAGTACAAGTCTTTTACCTCCTTGGTTAAGTTTATTCTAAGTATTTTTAATTTTTTGTTGCAATGGTAATGGGATTGTTTATTTAGTTTATCTTTCTAAGAATTCATTATTGGTATATAAAGATTTCTGGGTGTCAATTTTGTATCCTGCTACATTGCCAAATTCATTTATTAAATCTAGTAGTTTTTGGTGGAGGCTTTAGGATTTTCTATATACAATATCATGTCATCTGCTAATAATGAGAGTTTTACTTCCTCCTTTCCAATTTGGATGCCTTTTATGTTTTCTTTTTGTCTGATCACTATGGCTAGGACTTCCAGTATTATGTTGAGTAAGAGTGGTATAAGCGGACAACTCTGTCTTGTTCCTGTTCTTAGGGGAAATAGTTTTAATTTTTGCCCATTGAGTATGATGTTCACTATATGTTTGTCATATATGGCCTTTATCATGTTGAGATATGCTCCCTCTACTCCCACTTTGCCGAGTGTTTTTATAAAAAATGGGTGTTGGATTTGTCGAATGCTTTTTCTGCATCTATTGATATGATCATGTGATATTCTTTTGTTTTGTTTTTTTTTGTTTTTAATATATTTTTATTGATTCCAGAAAAGAAGGGAGAGGGAGAGACATAGAAACATCAATGATGAGAGAGAATCATTGATTGGCTGCTGCCTGCACATCCCCCTACTATGGATCAATCCCACAACCCGGCCATGTGTCCTGACCAGGAATCAAACCTAGGACCCTTCAGTCCGCAGGCCAATGCTGTATCCACTGAGCCAAACCAGTTAGGGCTCTCAGTACTTTTCTTATTTAAGATTATTTTTAATAGGGCACATAAATACTTTAAGCAATAAAACAAAATTTTTAAAAAAGGGGAAAAAAAGAAACATACTAAGAATGTTAATTCATGGCTGCTCTGTCTGTGGAGTAGCCACTCTCTGTCTCACTGTTTCACTAATAAACTTCCTTTTTTTTAAAAAAAAAAAAGGGCACATAATCATCTTGATAAAATCAGTCTTCTGTTAATAAGGAACAATGTGGGCAACCAGTAGGGTCCTCAGTTAGTGGCTTGAATCAGGGCTGACAGCCTTGCTTTGTCCCGACAAAACAACTTTGTGCCCACATTCCAAAAAAGCCAGGAGGCATATAATCCTTGCCTTTCCTCCTGCTAATCCTTTTTTCTTTAATCTTTATTGTTCATATTATTACAGTTGTTCCTCTTTTTTCCCCCCTATAGCTCCCCTCCTCCCAGTTCCCACCCCAACCTCTGCCCTTACGCCCCCCACTGCCCTCATCCATAGGTGTACGATTTTTGTCCAGTCTCTTCCCGTACCCCCAACACCCCTTTCACCCTGAGAATTGTCAGTTGACTCCTTTTCTATGCCCCTGATTGTTTTCTATTCACCAGTTTATTCTGTTCATCAGATTTTTTATTCACTTGATTTTTAGGTTCACTTGTTGATAGATATGTATTTGTTGTTCATAATTTTTATCTTTACTTTTTCTTCTTCTTCCTCTTCTCAAAGGATACCTTTCAGCATTTCATATAATACTGGTTGAGTGGTGATGAACTCTTTTAGTTTTTTCTTGTCTGTGAAGCTCTTTATCTGACCTTCAATTCTGAATGATAGCTTTGCCGGGTAAAGTAATCTTGGTTGTAGGTTCTTGCTATTCATCACTTTGAATATTTCTTCTCACTCCCTTCTGGCCTGCAAAGTTTCTGTTGAGAAATTATCTGACAGTTGTATGGGTGCCCCCTTGTAGGTAACTGACTGCTTTCCTCTTGTTGCTTTTAAGATTCTCTCTTTGTCTTTTGCCCTTGGCATTTTAATTATGATGTGTCTTAGTGTGGTCCTCCTTGTATTCCTTTTGTTTGGGGTTCTCTGTGCTTCCTGGACTTGTAAGTCCATTTCTTCCACCAGGTAGGGCAAGTTTTCTATCATTATTTCTTAAAATAGGTTTTCAGTATCTTGCTCCTTCTCTTCTTCTGGCACCCCTATAATTCTGATGTTGGTACGCTTGAAGTTGTCCCAGAGGCTCCTTACACTATCTTCATATTTTTGTATTCTTTTTTTTTTTTTTTTTTGCTTTTCCCATTGGTTGTTTTTTGTTTCTTCATATTTCAAATCTTTGACTTGATTCTTGCAATCTTCTAGTCTGCTGTTGGATCTCTGTATATTACTCTTTATTTCAGTCAGAGTATGCTTAATTTCTAGCTGGTCCTTTTTCATATCCTTGAGGGTCTCATTAAATTTATCGGCGGTCTCTAGAAAATTCTTGAAAAACCTTATAACTGTGGTTTTGAACTCTATATCCAGTAGTTTGCTTTTCTCCATTTCTGTCATTTGTGACCTGTTTCTTTGTCTCCGCATTTTGGCTGCTTCCCTGTGTTGACAGAGTCACTTTCTGTGCTAGGTGTCTTATAGGGCCCAGTGGTTCAGCCTCCCCAATTACCTGAGGTGGACATTCTTGGTGCACTGCTTTGTAGGCTTTCTACCCAGTCTTGTAACTAAGTCTTGATTGTTGTTGGTATCCTGGGAGGGATTGACCTCCAGGTCACTTGGCTGAGAATCAGCTGTGTCTACGGTGGGAGAACTTCTGTGCTGGAGACACCCTTATGGGGCAAGACTTGCTTCAGTGGGGCTTTGGTGCTCACTGAGTCTGCCCCCTGAGCGTGTCCCTTATGGATCTGAGGAGTTGTAATCTGGGTGTTCCCCCTCTGACCACTGGGTACACTGGCTCTTGGATCTCTAAGGAGATGCTATTTTAGCTTCTGCCTGAGGCTACCCAGCCTTTTATATGCAAAAGTCTCTGTGAGCAGCTTGGGTGGGCAGGGTCTCAGGGAATCAACAGGGTGGAGCAAAAAGCTATGGCTGATTCTCAGCCCTGCCCTTAAGAGGCACTGGATCTCAGTGTCCCTCGGTAACAGCTGCAAGCAAAGCTGAGAGACAGCCGCTCTTTAGTTCCTCCTGGTGTTAGACAGTCCAGCTTCTCCCCGTATGAGTCTGGGTCCCCCAAAACTCGCCTGGAATTGGAGTTCAGAGCCATCGGAAGCTTGTGACTCCCTCTGGATTGAAAAAGACAACCGCATCCTCAGTTGCCAGCCCTTTCTGTAAGCCCTTTCCGCATGCCTCCGTACCTCTGCACTTTATTTCCGCACCTCCTCTGAGTCTCAGTCTCTTTCTATTTGTAGAATTTCCACTCAGCCAGCCTTCCTGTGGGTCTGGGTGGTGTTCGTTTTTTCTTTTCATTGTGGTTTTGAAATGGTTGTGTGAGGCAGTGATTCCAGGTGTTTACCTATGCCATCATCTTGGTTTCCCTCGATCATGTGATTTTTAAAAAATATGTTTTTATTGATTTCAGAGAGGAAGGGAGAGGGAGAGAGAGATAGAAACATCAGTGCTGAGAGAGAATCACTGATTGGCTGCCTCCTGCACGCCCCTCTCTGGGGATTGAGCTCACAACCTGGCCATGGGCCCTTGACTGGAATCCAACCCAGGACCCTGGAGTCAGCAGACTGATGCTCTATCCACTGAGCAAAACCAGGTAGGGTTGATCATGTGATTTTTGTCTTTCAATTTGTTTATGTGATGTATCATATTTATTGATTTGTGAATATTGTACCAGCCTTTCATTCCTGGAATAAACACCACTTGGTCGTGGTGTACGGTCTTTTTAATATACTGCTGAAGTCTGATTTGCTAATATTTTGTTGAGGATTTTAGCATTAGTGTTCATCAGTAATATTGGCTGGTAGCTCTCTTTCTTTTCTTTTTTTTAGTTTTCTTTCTTTGCAATGTCTTTATCTAGTTTTGGAATTAGAATAATGTCGGCCTCATAAAAAGAGTGTGGAAGTGTTTCTTCCTCTTGGACTTTTTGGAATAGTCTGAGGAGGATAGGCATTAGTTGTCATTTGAGGTAAAACTCCCCTGTGTAGCTCTCTAGACCAGTGCTTTTGTCTTCTGGGAGTTCTTTGATTACTGCTTCTATTTCATCATTTGTTATTGGCCTATTCGGGTTTTCTGATTCGGTTTTGGAAGATTGTATTTTTTTAGGAATTTATCTATTTCATCCGCATTGTCCAGCTTGTTGGCATATAGTTGTTCATAGTATTGTTTTACAATCCTTTGTATTTCTGTTGCATTCTCGCATCAATGTTTCTCTCTCTCTCTTTCCCTCTCCCTTCCATTTTCTCTAAAAATCAATAAAAAATCTTAAAAAAATAAATTAAAAAATATGGGACTATATTAAAAAACTAGAGGCCTGAGTGCACAAAAATTTGTGCACTTGCGGGGGGTCCCTCAGCCCAGCCTGTGCCCTCTCGCAGTCTGGGACCCTTGGGGGATGTCCACTTGCTGGCATGCCTGGCCAGCCTGGGTGAGGGGCTATTGGCCGTTTCAGGCTACCCACAGCCCCTTTAGGGTTCGGGTCCCTACTGAGGTGCCTGGCCAGCCTGGGTGAGGGGCAGAGGGCCGTTTCAGGCTACCCACAGCCCCTTCAGGGTTTGGGTCCCTATTGGGGTGTCTGGCTGGAAGCTGGTATCTGGGATTTATTTAACTTCTATAATTGAAACTTTGTTGCCTTGGTCCCCTGCTTGAAGCCTGGGTTGCCTCTGGCAACCCAAGGTCCCAGCTCCGCAGGTATCTGGGGTTTGTTTATCTTCTATAATTGAAACTTTGTAGCCTTGAGTAGAGCTCAGGGCCCACAGGGCCCTGACTTCCTCCATTGCCCGGGGCAACTCTAGCTCTGTGGCCACCGCCATCTTAGTTGAGTTAATTTGCATAATTGCTGCTGATTGGTTGGTGGGCGTGGCTTGTGGGCATGGCTTGTGGATGTAACAGAGTGAGGGTCAATTTGCATATTATTCTTTTATTAGATTAGATAAAATCAGCAGAGCATAACACCAAGATACCAATGACATTTTTAAAATCTTATAAATAATAAATTGTATGTGCAGTTGATTTCTAGTTATTGTTTCTTGCTTATCCAAAGCTTGTCTGTATCTTCTTTTTCCATATTTTCTCTGAAATTATTACAAATTGTTGTTGCTTTGTTCCAGAGAATATGAATTTTTTCATTTTCGTGAGTCTGACCCTACATTCAGATATTTAATACTTTTGTTTTTTTAGTAATTTGGAATTGTCAACTCCCACCTCCCAAGTTTAATGCAATTCTAAAATGTATAAAATAGCTTGAATGATTAAGTTACAAAACATTCCATAAAATTTGTTACCATAGCTTTCACTCAGCCTTTTACCATAACTGAGTAGGTATTTTTTCAACATCCTTCCCAGGATTTAGGGTTATGTATAGTGCTGCCGGTCACACTCATGGACTTCATGTCACCCTGCCCATGTCCTTAAATACGAGGTCAGTGAATTCACTCATTCATCTCATCTTTTTGCACTAGACTCTCTTTCCTTCTCACATGTACACTAAGATAGTTCTAGGAATTAGGTTAGGGCAATAAATAGCCCTATTCAAATGTGACCTAAAAACTGAAGGGTGACCAGGTGATTGATGTCTTACCCAAATGTGGGAATGTTTTTCGTGTTACCCCAAATTTTGTATTAGAATTAACTAAACAAACAAAAACGCACTTATTTTTCAGTCTTTTCAGATGTGTCTCTCTACTCCAATGCTGGTTTTTTAGGCACATTCAGTTTGTGAAAATTTATTGAGCTGAACACATGATTTGATCCATGCTTCAGTATGTCTATTACACTTCCGCGGAAAATTTTAAAAGAACTAATATGCTATTGTTAAAAAAAAAAAAAAAAAAGGAAAAAGAAAAAGGAAAGGAAAAAGTGCCAAGGACAAGAAAGCTTGAGAACCACTGATCTCAGGCTGAGCTTCCAATCCCAGAATGATTAGGGATGAGGAAACTGAAGCTTGGAAGGAGAAACTTACTTGAGGGCTGACACTCAGGCCTCTGACTCTAGTTCTGTCTTACTTTTCTTACCTTTCAGAAAAGGGGATGAGGAAAAATCCAGCACCCACTAACAGCGGAGCTGGATGACATTCG
This sequence comes from Murina feae, assembly GCA_004026665.1. Lineage (NCBI taxonomy): Eukaryota > Metazoa > Chordata > Mammalia > Chiroptera > Vespertilionidae > Murina > Murina feae. The sequence goes on along the minus strand of PVJC01004245.1, from coordinate 28,152 downwards.
GAGAACCCCAGATGCATCTTGCATGAGTCATCACTTAACTTCCCTACTCCTTTTTACCATCTTCAACCTCTTCCCTGCTCATTTTAAAACAGACACTTTTGTCTCATGAGAACTTGGGGATGGTTATTTTATGACCTAAGAATTATTTGACTACGTATGCTTAGAAAAAAGGATAATTCATGCCTGTGAAATCTTACAGGAGCCCAACACAAGGTAGTTTCTTTCCCTTTCTAAGCCATTTTTAGTTTGGTGCTGCGTGGTTTAAATTTAGAATGCTTTTTCCAAACTGGGGGTTGGTGCAGAGAATGAACTCAGCTGTGACTCCTGCTGCTGTGAGTCAAATGGTAAAATCTGAAAACCAGTGTTAAAGAAGAGGGCTCTCAAGAAAGGTGGTTGCAGAAGAGTGGTGGGGGGTAGGAAGGAGAAAGAAACAGTGGGAGATATCTCCTCTTTTCCTCCTGCTTCTATGGAGTGTGGCCTATTGAGAATGTGGTGTGGGTATTTTGTACACAACACACACACACACACACACAGTCACACGTACATGTAACTTGGCTTGGAATTGGTAGTGCATCATTTTGTCATCCTGGACTTATTTTACTTCCTCACAGGCTGGGTTTTGAGTTCTCAACATTCTGTTCCTTCCACCTGAGTATATTTCCCCTCCTCTTTGTCTGGCTTAGTTTTACTCTTTCAAATAGTAGCTTCCTCTTGAAGGCTTTCTCTGACTCCAGGTCCCCTCCCTGTGTTCTGCTTTATAACGCTTAGCATAATGCTTGACACATAGTAGGTACTCAATATATTGTAATTTAAAAGTATATATTTCCCAAAAGGAAATTATGAAAATTCAAAAAGCATAAGAAAAACTGTAAGAATCTTCTATCATTCCATCCCTTAGAGACAAGTGCTGTTAAAGCTTGAGTGTATCCCCTTTCTGTGATATCTTAATATATCCATATATGTGTTTTACTCTGTTGAGATCATTTTTATTCAGTTAACATGACTGCCAACTTTCTACATTTTTAGTGTCTGAAAAATACTACAAAATTTATAATATTTCATAACAGTAACCTGGCCTTCAGTTATTAAAAGGAGATTTAGATACTGGCACTTTTAACAATTCAAACTCTACTTAACAGGAAAATAAGTTATTTATTTAGGAGGCTAATTCAAGTTTCAGAGTAAATAAACGATATAGTGGATAGAGCACACATTGATCCTTCCTTTCTTCCTTTCAACCTTCTTTGTGTATTTTGGCGGATTGGAGAATTATTTTAGATTTTTAAAGAAATGAGGCATCCAGGTGGAATGAAAAATCCATTGTTCTAAAAGTTAAGACATCTGAGATTTTCCTACTTATAGCCCAGACATTGAATCACCTTGAATCAGTGATTTCACACTGCACTATGCCTGGCACTATGCCAGGATATTTTTATGGAATCATTTAATGTCCCCTGTCTCCTCAGGGGATCAGTGAACATGTGCTACATGAAATGGACTTCCTGTGTGTGTATTATTTTCTCACAAAACCAGAACCTGGTTTTCAGTTTGTTAATTAGTATTCTGCATGTGTCATTTGGATAGCAAAATTCCAAATTAGATAGAATAGTGGTCATCTGGTTTTGTGTGTTTGCTTTTTGTAGAACACTTCTTAGGGTTGAAAGGCCCATAGACCATCTTTTTCATCTTGTTGGATAAATGTCAAAAACTATACCAGAACTAAAGAGAGGAATGTGTTGGGCTTGATGAAACTCTAGTGAGATGATGCATATAAATTTAAAATCTTAGATACAGAAAGTAGGTTATTAATACATTTAAGAAACAAGTTGCAGGGACTTCCAGTCAAGATGGCGATGTAGGTAAATGCGGTACTCACATCTTTCTTGAATAGAAAACCAACACTACAATGCTCCAATCTTGCAGGCAAAGATTTAAAGGTTATAAAAAAGCTCTCACATCATCTGAATAGTGAGGAGCTTAAAACATACTTGCCACAACTTGGGCAGTTGGTTCTTGTAATTTGTGATCTAACACTTTCTTTTGAGAACTTCCCCATCTAGTTCTTCACCAACACATGGTTCCCTGTACTCTACCACATGGGCATGGTGATTTCAGAGCCAAAGGTGAAAGTGTCATGTTCTATTATTCATAAACAATATCTGGCCCAAAGGAAATAATCTTTAAAATGACCTGTAATTCTTTCAGAAAAAAATGATTTATAGTGTATGAATTTTCTACTGAGATGAAAAAGTTAAAAATTTCAAACTAAAATGATTTTAAAAGGTTATAAGTCTGTGTGTTTTCCTTAACCCAATATAAGTGGTTTTATTTGCATAGGAAAATAGTTACTGCTGTTTACAGCTACTGACAACTATATTGGCTGGATTCATATTAAGCAGTGGGATGGAATACTAAGAGCTCTGATATGGACTGATCAGTTCCCTATATATAGTTGTGTCTCTGTGGCCTTATGCAGTTATAAATGCAATGGTTAACCTTCGCTGGGTGCTAAACAGTATACAGAGCAGTTTCCCTTATGTCTTTTATGGATTCTTCCAAGTGGCAGTAGTCATTCATTTAATAAATATTTATCAAGCATGGAGTTAAGTACCAAACGTGGCCCACAATCTGATGTAGGAAGTCATACATGTAAAAGGAAATTTCAGTGTAGTGTGTTTTAAGTTTATGTTCAAATATGTACAACATTCTGTGGGACCACATAAATCAAATCTAACTTGGTTTTGAGAACTTGGATGATTTCTTGGGGAAGTGCCATCTATGCAGGTATCTGAAGGGCAAGCAGGAATTGGCCATGCAGGAGATCATAAAGAAGCCCTATAGACTTTAAGGCAGCATGGGGGAAGGGGAAAGTGGAGAGGGCTGCCTTGAGGGACACATCTGGTCTTAGAATGTAAAGGGTGCATTACGTCCAATACCTCAGACTGAGGATGATGGAAACCCTCAAACGGTTTTAAGCTGCTGAGTCACATAATTGGATCTGCAGTTTTGAATCAGTTTGCTCACTTCTCTGTCTCAATTTTCTTACTTCTAAATTGAAAGGGTTAGTCTACCCTTTACAGTTCCTTCCAACTTTAATATTCCATAAATTTCTTGTATTTTGGAAAAACTTAATTCCAGACTGATTTCTAGATTTCTTGGGTAGCAAGGCCTAACATCACAACTAGTGCTTGAAGAGGTGAGTTTGTGGGGTTGGGGAGGAGGGTGCTGTGAGGAGGGATAGGAAGTTGAATGGACTGTTATGTCTTATTTCCACTGGGAAATAAGAAAACTGACAGTCTCCTCAAAGGCACCTGGTGAATAGCTTTAGCTTCTCAGCAGACAAATTAATGTCACCTTGTCCTGCTTCTAGTACAAAGAAAATATAGTAGGCATTTTACAAACATTAAAGTGCTACATACTGAGCTATTTACTGATGAAATGATACAAAATCTAGAATTTGCTTAAAAGTGGTTGGGTGTCTATATATGTAAAACATGATTGGCCATGATGTGGTAATTATCGATACTGAATAATGGATAAAGGATTCATTATATGATTTTCTGTATTCTGTATATGTTTGAAAATTTCCACAATAGAAAGTAAAAGGAAAAAAAAAAACAACAATACACAACACACGGTACAATAAGATGCCCAACCTATTACTCAAACTTCCTCATTTACTTTTAGCACAAAAGACAAGTCATACTCTCTCATTTGGCCATATTGAAGTAAATAGACTCAGAATCACTGTGGCATAAGGGTTGACATTTTGCTGTAAGTTCTGGATCTACTTTGATGGCTTAAAACGTCCCAGACTGCACTGAGGTTACTTGGGCAGACCAAAAAAGATACACTCCAAAGAAAGGCAACTCTTCTAGGGAGTTCCCTGATGACTTGGTCAGGGTTCTGCAACTCTGGGTGGCTCTGGCCAGGAGGGCCGTATCTTGGTAGCAGAGTGAGGTGGAGAGATCACTGGTTTTGGATTTATGCACAGTGGACTCAGCTGTGTATCAGTCAAAGGACAATGACAAGACAACAAAGGTAACATTCACTGAACTTTATGTGGCAGGCACTGTGCTAAGCTCTTTATGTGTTTTATATCATGCAATTCTAACAGCTGCTTAAAGATGCTACTATTCTACAGATGAGGAAACCGAGTCATAGAGAAGTTAAATAATTTGTCCATGCACATATAGGCCTTATGTTGTTCCCAGCAAATGTTGTGGTAAATAAATAAAATCCAGTGGTTAGCTTGTAGTTAGGATTAGGTTTGGGTGCACATAACAACAACAACAAAAAAAGCAAAGTAAAAATGGCTTAAAACACAATAGTTTGTTTCTCTCTCACCTTTAAGAAGTCTAGAAATAATCAGGATAGGGCTGCCAGAGTTTTCTAGGGATCAGGGTTCTTCTATCCTATTGCTTCATTGTCAAAGTCCTCCATCTCATGGTCCAAGACACCTGTTTGAGCTCATATTTTACCAGAAGAAAGAGAAAAGGAATGGAAGAAGAGCACACCAGCTATCCTCTCTTTGAGAATGCACACCAGAAACTGCGCTGATCATTTCTACTTATACTAGTAATCTAGTGACCATAACGTAGTCCCATGTACACACCATCAGATTATAGACAACTTGCATGAGACAGGTCCAAGACATGAAAGAAGACCGAGGAATATTCTCTTTATACTGTATGACCTCGTGCCCAGCTAAAGATCAAGGTTTCTGTTAGCATAGAAGATGGAAAGGGACATTGGAGATCACTGACAATCACTGTTAGCCCTTGCTCAGCTGTATTTCAGAGCCCTGGTCTCCATAGGTATGACATGGCCATGGTAATCCTTCTCAAAAGACCTTTCACATTTAGATGGGTAAATACCATTAGTGGTCAGGAAATTCTGGTTCTTTCCCTGCCGTTAGATGTAGTCAAGTGGGCAACAGTGGGTTGGTGTCTTAGAAACTACCTGGAGATTCAGCACCCCAAGAATTGGCTTTGTATGCATCTGGGGTGACCACTGCCTTCCTCATCATCATTGTGGAGGATTGGCCACATATGCTGGGGCTCACAACCTTTAGGCACAAAGAGATTACATTATAGAGGATTTGCCACATGCTCCAGGGCTCAGAACCTTTAGGCACAAAAGAATTACATCCACTTTTTAAGGATCTGGAGCATAAAATCTTGTATAATGAGCTCAGGGCCAGACATGGGAGTATCTATGATTTAGGAAAACATTCACTTCAGTGTAGATTTGCATCTGACTTTGGAAAACTGTTCACTATGCAAAAATTTTGGGTCTGTTTTCCCCAGGATTGATAGCAGTCGAGCGCAGAGCTAGCTTATGGTCGTCTGTTGGCGTCTGTCCATTTGAGAAACTGAAGTTTTCCTGCTATAAGATGATAGATGAAAGGGACAGGTGCTTCCACCAGTCACTCTTGAAATGCTAATGTAGGTGTAACATTGTTATACCAGGAGCCTGTCCTTGAAAAGTCAGGCTCTTAATCCCAGTGGGGAACATGCAGGGGGGCAGCCAATCAGTGTTTCGCTCTCATGTTGATGTTTCTCTCACCCTTCCCCTCTCTCTAAAAATCAGTAAAAATATTATTTAAAAAAAAATAAGATAAAATGGTTGATTTCTTAGACATGAAATACAGTATTTGAATAGGGCTTTAGTGTTTATCATATGCTTTCATGTACCTTATTTCATTTAATTTTCCTATGAGGGAGGAAAAATAGTCTCCCCAACTTTATAGAGAGAAAATGAGGCTGATAAACAAATTATAGAAAACTTATATGTGGCAGGTCTAGAACTTAAACATAGTTGTACTCCCCCCCCCCCACCCCCCAAAGCCAGTGGTTTTCCACAATGTCTCGATGTCTTCTTAATTTGCATACACATATATTATACACATACATGTGCAAACAGAGGCCAAGCTTATTCTTTTTAAAGGAAGAAACTTGCTTTTAATAAAAATAAATATTTTTTTTCCTACTAGAGATTTAAAACGAGGCCGAAGAGTAGCAAAGTATCAATTTTCAGGAGCACAACTTACAAATTCCTCTAGCCCAGATGCTTATATATGAGACTGCCTATTGGGAAGCCACATTAATTGAAAATGTTCAGGTTTCATTGAGCAGAACCAGTAGCAAAGAAAGGGTAGTTCCCACAAGGTGTCCAACCTATTTTTCAGCGGCCACACTTAGGACAGATACCAGGAATGACGGAGGCATCCTCTGGCTTTCACTTTGGCCACTAGAACCACCTCTTCAGTCTGGTGCAGTGGCCAAAGCATGAACAGAAAGACTGGAGTTTGAATCCTCAGTGATTGGTAGTGGTGTGAGCTTGGGCAAGTTACTCAACCTCTACAGTTTGCCTTGAAATAAGGATAATATCTTTGAAGAATTGTTGGGAAGGTGATAGTTAAAGTAGTTAAGGTACCTGGCAAATGGTAAGCAACCAATAGCAGTTGTTTTTATTGCTATTAGAACTTCAAGGAAGCACAGGTTTTGGGGAATTGTCCTCCTCCCACCCCCCAGGGAATTACCTTAAAAAATATATCCTGTCTGGAAGAATTTGTCCTATTTTCTGGGAAACTTAGCACTCCCATCAGGCACCCAGAACAGACAACCTCATTCCTCAGGAATATTATTGTACGAATAATTGAGATTTTCTTCTATTAAGCATCAGCTCACTCAGTTTTTCCTAGCATACTTCCTTGTCTCTCTTGTTGTACTGCTCTGTGTCAGCAATGTTCAATCTTCTTCATCTCATATAAACTAATTACTAAAATTCTGTAGCACACCAAACATATAAACTAATTCCTAAAATTCCTAAAATTCTGTAGCACACCAAAAAATTTATGTTTTGCTGATCTGACAAAAAAAAGGTATAATTTTGATTTACAAAAATAATAATAATGCCCTCGCTGGTTTGGCTCAGTGGATGGAGCATCGGCCTGTGGACCAAAAGGTCCCAGGTTCGATTCCGGTCAAGGGCATGTACCTGGGTTGTGGGCACATCCCCAGCGGGAGGTGCGCAGGAGGCAGCTGATCGATGTTTCTCTCTCATCGATGCTTCTAACTCTCTATCCCTCTCTCTTCCTCTGTAAAAAATCAATAAAATATATTTAAAATAATCCTATATAATAAAGAGGGAATATGCAAATTGACCATCACTCCAGTCAATTTGCACCCACAGCTGAGGCTAAGTTCCCATAATGAGCCTTAAGGAGCAATCAGCAGGGACCTGAGGCTGCGTGCCCACCCACCTCCTGCATGGGGCTTGACAGGGGACCTTAGGTCGTGCTTTCCACACGCAGGGCTTGACAGGAGACCTCAGGCTGCTCCTCCCACCCTGGCACCAGGCCATAGGAACTCAGGCTGCACCCTCTTCCCTGGTGCCAGGCCGGGGGATCTCAGGCCATGCCCCCCACCCTGGCCCCAGGCCAGGGAACCTGACGCTGTGCCCCCACCCAGCAGGACTTTACGGGGGCCCTCAAAGTGTGCCCTCCACCCTGTTGCTGGGCCAGGGGACCTCAGGCCATGCCCCCCACCCCAGCACCAGGCCAGGGGACCTCAGACTGTGCCCCCTGCCCCAGTGCCAGGCTGGGGGATCACAGGCCACTCCCTCCGCCCAGCAGGGCTTAATGGGGGACCTCAGGCTGTGCCCCCCTGCGCTGGTACCCAGGGGACCTGAGGCTGCACCCCCTGACCTGGCAGGGCTTGACAGGGTGGGACCGGCTGGGTCTGGATCTAGCCCAATGAAGGGGGGCCATCCAGGTTTGGGTCTCGAGCGATTTTGAGGTGCACGTGGGTGGTTGAAGACTTGACTCTGGGTTCCATGGTGCACCCTGGACTCTGACAGGAGGAAGATTTTCATACGTTTTACTAATTTTCTTTAATCTCTTAACACTCTATTATAGAGAGAAAGGGCAAATAGCAATATTAAAATATTTCCTCTAATTAATCCCCTTTTAATGTGCACGAATTTTGTGCACTGGACCACTAGTAGTAGTAGTAGTAATAATAATAATAATAATAATAATAATAATAATAATAATAATTACCTACCTTGTTGCTCCAAAGTAACTTTTAAAAAAATCATGTGCCTCTACATGTATATAAGGACTTCTGGCACCAAGAATTAAATAGTCAGACACAACTTTAGTATGCGATGTGACCAGTAAGATGCAGCTCTATTATATGACCTATATATATTTATGGTTCAAGACAGGGCATTCACACTAGACAGCTATTGTCATTTTGACAGTTGTCGCTTTTTATTTGACGGTCTAAGGGAAAAGAGGTCAGTGTCCCTGACTAAACCGTCAGGTATTGCTTATTTTAAAAATTCTGGTGACACCCTGGTTGAAAATCACTGCTCTATTTGTAACTCTTGTCAGCTGCCACTAGTTATGTATGTGTTCTATAGAAAAACTTAGATTAACTGGGACTTAACTACTGGAACACTTAAATGGTCACGTTTTTTTCCTCTGGGCTTCATTTGAAGGAGAAAGAGGAAAATGACAAGTAAAGTTTTAAGAAGGATTAGAAAACCGTGTCATTTAACACCTTCAATTTTATAGCTAAGAGAAAGAGGATGATTTTTACGGCCACTCTGCTGATTAATAATAGAGGCGGGAGAGGGTTCCCAGCCTATTGCTCTTTCATTTGGACTGTGGCCTATAGATGTGGCTTTGGCACTTGTCTTGGTGGTGTTACTCCTCTGGCTGTGGCCACTATGCAAGGGCTGACTGGCCATGGGAATGAGCGGGACAGACTGGGTATCATACATTGTGAAGTGGTGATGAAATGTGGCACTCAAATTGAAGTCTATCCACCTTCTGCGAAGGCATTTAAGCTTACAAAAATTTTTTTAAAAGTACAGGACAAACAAAATATGTCTGAGGGCCAGTTGGAGTACCTTGCTTTCAGTTTCAGTTTCAGTACCTTGTACCGACTATATCCACAGGCCTTATTCAGTAAGGAGATCATCTGAATTATGGACCTGAGGCATGTTGCCAAAGAAAGTTTCAATACTATTCATTGATTTCTATGAGCTAAAGCAGAAAATTGAAGAAATGCATTTTAGAAACCTAACCACAATACATTTTGCAGCAGAGAGAACACAGTAGAAACTCTGCCCTCATTTATTATCTGGTTAGCTATAATTCTTTGTTGTCCAATTATCCAAGTGAATTCAGATGTCACAGCGTATAGGTCATTAAAAATTGTGAAAACTAGCCTTGGCTGGGTGGCTTAGTTGTTTGGAGCATCGTCCCATACACCAAAAGGTTGTGCATTCTATTCCCTCTCAGAGCACATACCTAGGTTGTAGGTTTGATCCCTCATTGGGACACATACAAGAGGCAACTGATCAATGTTTCTGTCTCTCCCTCTCCCCTCTCTCTAAAATCAGTAAAAACATATCCTCGGGTGAGGATTAAAAAATTTGGGAAAACTAGGACCTCTCAGTACTGGAGGTGCTGTCATATATAGACATTCAAACATGTAATACTGGGACCCATAGTGAGAAATACATTTATGTCATTTTTGAGCAGAATCACACACACACACACACACACACACACACACACACACACCCCAGAAACCCAAAATAGTATTTGAAGAAACTGTCTCTTACCATATGCCCAAACTGATGTTTTCCAACCTGTTCTATTTTTATTAAAATAATGGTTATGAATTGCCAAGTTTATTTTATAATCTAGTAGACCACAGCATTTGGTTTTTAAAAAATCATGAGACAAAGTGATTGATGCTAACACATTTTTATTTACTTATTAAATTTATTAATTAAATAGATATTTACTCAGTTTCTAATGAGTGTGAAGTGGACATGGACAAAACATGGATTTTTGTCACCAAGGAGTCCAAAATCTAATGGGAAAGACATGCATAAAAATGCTTAAAAACTCAAGGCAGAACAGTCACTTCACATTTTACGTGGCTCTTTTTTATTATTATACATCACAATGATAATCTTTTCAGCAGGCAGGACAGAATTCAGCCTAATTTTACAGACAGGAAAGTGTGTTTTTGAAGAAGTGACTTACCCATACAAAAATAATAGAACAACAGTGATCACAGCATTTGTTGAGCATTTACCGTATTTAATTTTCACGACAACCTTACTTGTATGGTGCTGTCATTACACGCATTTTACAGAGGAGAAAAGTGAGAAGGGACCTTAAGTAGCACGCCCAGGGTCGTCGGGAGTTAAGATTCTGAGGAACTAGCATTCAGTCCCAGGAAATAGGGTTCCAGAACCTCCGTCGTAAGCAATGTGTTATCGTTCCTGGAAATCAGAAAGCCAAGATCATAATCCCTGACAGGTTGTGTCATCCATTTGTCTTCTCCTTCCCCCACCACAAAAGTGGTGTGATGTGTGCTGCGATGAGAGCATTTGGGGGTGGAGGAGATGGGGAGAAACGGAGCCCTGCTCCTGAGCAGTCCTTCTGTGGATGACCTTCACCAAGTTAAGGAAAGTGACTGAGCTCAGCAATACAAAGGCGAAGGGAAAGAACGCTCTCCCCCAAAGAGGGCGTCCGATCCTTTGGTTCTGCCCCAGGTGAGATGTGGTATTCTTGAGATAAGGTGATTATGGAGCAATCTTGATCTGGGAAAAACAGGAGAGTTTCTCTCTAAGCGTTCACCTTGGGTTTTACCAGTGCCATCTCCCTTCCTTAAGTGCAAGTTCTCATTCGGAATCACACAGAAGTTTCCATTAGTATCGTCCTGGAAGCAGTAATATGTAGCCTCGGTTGAGCTCCTCCCCTTCGAGAAATTAGGACTGTCAAACACTGAGGGTAGAGCTGTATCCACGCCATCTCAATAATCAGTAATATTAATAATAGAGGCTATTAATTACTTTATATGTGTTAGGTACTTTTATTACGCTCTGTTTTATAGAGTAGTGTTGAGATTGGTATATATTCCAGTGTCAACTAGTATACCCATATACCCATATACTGGTTTTTAGAATGTTGTAAATGAATCCAGCTATTGTTTTCCCTGCCCCAATATGTTCTTTTAAAAGATTATATTTTTAACAATATGTGGTTTTTTAATTGATTTGAGAGAGAGAGGAAGGGAGAGGGAAAGAGAGATAACCCACTGATGAGAGAGAAACATTGTCGTCTGCCTCCTGTGTGCCCCGTACTGGGGGATTGAGCCAGAAGCCGGAGCATGTGCCCTGACCTGAGCATGGGACTATGCTCAACCAATGAGCCACACCAGCTGGCCTGATACGCTCATTATATCTCTAATTTTGTAGGGTTATTAAGAGTTATTATAATTGACTTTGTTAATATTAAATTAAGAGTAAAGTTAAAAAATAAAGTGATCCCTGTAGACATTCATGTTTTTTCTTTAAACTTGCAAACTGGGAAGATAGTTATTCAAAAATATATTTCACCTAAATATATTCCAGAAATATGTCTGCAACCCTGAAAACAGTTCAGCAAAAATAACTGAGAGTGGTCTTTTTGAAAATAATACTTTTCACTTTTCAAAAGTGATCTTCTCTAACTTCTCTTAATCCAGTGATTATAAATCCAGAATTGGTCAAGGCACATGATGAACTCTGGGTATTCATTCTCCCTGTGGATCAGCAATGAATTAAATGAGAAGGAAATGTGCAGAAAAAGATTATTTAATATATAATTGGAAAAGATTTATTTACTAGACTTTACAGAGTATTCTGTCAAGTAACTAAAATAGCTTAATCTGACAGATTTGAAACATTGGAAGTATAAAATTTGTGTTTAAAATTTTATTACACTTTTAACCATCGCCACTCAAGTTGTTTGATGTTGTAAATGAGCATTAACTGATTTAGGATTCAGGTCAGATCATACCTTCACCAGGTAATGCAGTTAGGAAAGCAGCTGGTCAGGGGCTGGAGGATCCATAAGACAGCATTTTAAAAATTGAATTTATTTGGTTAACACTGATGAACAAAATTATACAGATTTCAGGTGCACAAGTCTACTACACAATCTGGGCCTCCCTACTGATTCATCCTCTTCCTACAACGATTTGCATTAGCGTGATCCTTGCACAGAAAATGTCTCCCAACCCGATTGTTTTATGTAGACCTATGCAGAGCTTGAACATCCAGGAAACTCTTTGGATCCCAGATGATTTGGACTGAAGATTCTTGGACTGTATAGTTTGGTTTTGTGTCCTTAGGAGACCAAAATCATAATAGCCAGAAAAGGAGAGAAGGCAAAACTAGCTTTGTGTGTAGATTTAAGAAAATTTTACACACATGTACCTTTTTCTTGTGTTTTGGTGATGAAACTCTGTCAGATGACTTTGGAAAAGCTTTTCATTTAGTCATTCCAAACCCTAATAGGGAAAAGGTTCCTTTTTAATCAAGATTTTCACCTGGTCTTCTCCTGAAATATTGATGATAATGATGGATGCTTCTGCAGTCTTATTAATTCCGGTGAAAATGAACGTTTGGTAATTACATTTTTGAGAATTACAGTTATATCCAAGTTTTATATGCCTTGAAACTTATACAGTGTTGGGGTCTACTTGAAGAATAAAAATATGAAATCACAAATGTTAGATTAGGTACACAGCCTTGTAAGGGGCTTCGGCAAGAAAGAGGCCTTGACTCTTAAGCTTTATTGCCTTCATGGTAAATTCTCCTCTAATAACGAGTGACTACTTTCTTTGCCCAAAATTATGAAAGAAAAAAACGAGAAGGGACTAGAAAATGGAAAGAAAATCCTTTTTTGGCTTGCTTCTCAACTATCCCCTCAAGCCAGCTGAGTGGTTGGTCCTTTCTCCAGGTCCCAAGGTAAATGATGTCAGATCTGACATTGCACCGGATTCAACGGTGCCCTCCTTTCTCCTTCCCCAATTTATTCCTTCAACAAATAGTTATTAAACCGTCACATACATTCACTAGGTGGAATAGACCCCAATTGCCTCCTAGCGTTAGCGTTAGAATAGCTAGTTCTTCCATCTCTCCCTTAGGGATCATTCCCCATTATGTGAAATGTGCAAAAATACGGCTGCTTCTTTGTATCCTAGCAGACAAATAGCCAGTTCATTTGAGTTACAAGTCAGTCCTCCAGGACGGCAACCGTCCGGGTCGCTTTGACTTGCCCAATCTTCCAGCAAATATAGGTTAAGTTACACGAAATGGGCGTGCCTGGATCTTACCGAGAACCCCCCTCACCCTCAAAGCTTACCCATCAGAGGCACCCAGCCCCTTTCTTTACCCCGCACTCGAAAACACCCTCCACTCCCCCTCCCATCCCGCCCCATTTTCCGCCTGCAGCCCACCTCCCCAAGACGCTCCCCTCCCTTACTCCCTCTCTTGTCTTCCTTCCCGTGGGCCAGCCGCGCTCGGAGCTGCCCTGCTGCGCGGGGGACACGGCGACACCTCTAGGGTTGCTTCCGGGCACTCTCCCGCCAGAGGGTGGCTGGCCCGGAGCCTGGAGCTCGGCAGGGCCGGCGGCTCCGCGGTGGCGGCACCGAGGACGCGCGCGCCCGCCCCTTCGCTCCCTCCCTCTCTCCTTCCCTCCCTCCCTTGCGCCGGGCGCCCAGAGCTGCGGTCTGCCCAGGGCGGTGGCTTCTTGCGCCCCGCACAGCTCCTCTACCGAGGCCGCTCCCTCTTTCCCTCCTCTTTGCGTCATGTCGGGCAGTTGATAATTTTCCTTTCTTTCTTCCTTAAAAAAAAAAAATCTCTCCTTTCGTCCTTCCCACCTTCCACCTCTCCATTCGTCTCCCAGGCTGATCTCTTTCCTTGTCTCTGGGCTTGCCCATGAGTCTCCTCGGGAACTACCGGAAAAAGACCAGCAGCGATGGTTATGAATCCTTGCAGCTGGTGGACAGTAACGGGGACTTAAGTGCCGGGAGCGGCGGGGGTGGCGCCAAGCAGAGAGTGAATGTCGGGGCAGCGGCGTGGAGTCCCGCCCGGCAGCCTCCGGACCGCGCCAGCACCATGGACAGCTCAGGTAGCGCCGCCGGGCCGGCGGGAGCGCGGGGCTGAACTGCGTGGGCCCTCCTGGCGCGGCCCAGTCCACTAGCCCGAGGCCCCCACCCCAGCCCTGACCTGGGAGAGGCCTGGGTAGAGGCCAAGGCATCTAATACCACCAGGGTGTCGCGTCTCCCATTTCTCTAATCCAGGGAGCTAGGAAATGTTAGATTGGTCTGGAGGCCCTGTGACCGTAGTGAGCGCCTCTTAATCTCTCTAGGCTGCTGAATTCACTTGCTGGGAGCGGGGAGTGGAGGGATGAACAGGGGTGGCGCGGGGAGCGGCTGGGAAGGAGGGCGGGGAGGGGCAGCTGCTTTCACTATGCTGCTAGGAGAGGCGGGGAGAGGAAGGAGCAAGTGCTTTGATTGTTTTTGCAGCCTGGGGACGATATTTATTCCAGTTGTTTTGGTAATGCTGGTGTTATTTGCAATTGTGTAAAGCTCTACCCCCTCTCAGTTCTGCTCTCTGCTAGGGTTGATGCTGTTTCTTGAGAAGTTTTTACCTGGGATCTAAAACTCTTACACAGCTTTCATGATTTGCACAATGAAAGTCCCCTCCCCCCCATTGTCTTTGAGCTTGTTTTTCTTCAGCCGTTTACATAGAGTGTATTAATATTTCATAAACCTTTACATGTAAGGCAAGTGGAAATGCATCCAAATTTTCTATCTAGGGCTTGCAACCATCTCCTATAAAGCAATTTTAGCAAGTTGAATGTTGCTCTTGAAAATGCGCTTTTAGTAACTTCCATAGCAAAACAGTCATTTAATATATCCATGTTGGACCAGGAGTAGTGTTATAGTTGTTTCCTTACTTTTTCAAGAAACCAGGATAACAGGCGTGTTCACATAGAGATAATTTATAACTGAAGTGCTCAGTGGTTTCTTCTACATTGATAACTTTAATACTGGACAACTGAAGACTCCAGAGGAAAGATACATGTTGGGTTGTTTGGAAAGTAATGAAACTAAGCCAAATTTAATTCCTGCACTTTGCAAACAAATGCTTACTTCTTTAATTGTGTACACTCGCTGGGATGTTCAAGTGCTCTGTCCTGAAAATGAATGTTACCCATGCAAGAGCTTACTGAAATTAAATAAGGTTTTGGTGGGATGTTCTCTCAGGATCATTTTAAATTGAAGCTAAGATAGGACTGATGATTTCGAGAGATTTGGTATTGATGTTGTACATGGTTATCTGATTTATGTTTTTTCCAAATCTGTGAGATATCAAAATCCAAACCATCTTTAGACTAGATATTGTCTCCTTTAAATCTTAAATAAAGATTCATGTACTCCAAATGATGCCACTGTGATCCTTGCTGGAACATAGTGGACATGTAAACAAATAATTGAAATGAAAATGTACAGTTTCCAAATGAGTGTGGAGGAGCCCCACTTCAGGGAAATGAAAGAATTATGACATTTTGTGTATTAAACTTTTATAAGAATTTTCACTTTTGGAATTGGAATTTTTTAAAAGTATGTTACATTCTAGAATAAATTCAACACGTATTTCCTGAGCTTGTTATTTGCCAGGTACAGTGCTAAGCACTGTGGGGAATGAGAGAGACACTTGTGGCCTCTAGGGGGCAGTAACTCAAACACACAGCCCCCTATGGTAAGTCCTGTTTCTTTGAAGATTATCTTTTTCAATAAGTTTAAAGAAGAATGAATTGCCTTGGTAAACTGTTATAATGGGAAAGCACTTTATTAATAATATTATCATCTCTAAAACGCTATTATTAGGAGTTGATTATTCAGCTTAATCCTACTAGCGTTATGTGAATAAGTTTCAGGGATTCATTACCCTTCCTCCTCACCCCCACCCTCCTTTCTGTTTAGGGAAGTGCTGTGGCTTTGTTGTGGTACTACTCTGTATTTTATGACTACTTTGGTGCATATTTGCAATTGAGAATGCAGTTTAGGCGGAAGCCGTTTGGTTGGATGAGGGATTGGGCCCAGAAAATGGGGTTTCTCTCAGTGGGTAGCAAGTTTCATTTACTAGTGCAACTATATTTATCTTGTCTAATCATAGTTCTTTCTCCTAAGATCCTCAATGAGTGGCCTTGTGCAGTGTAAATGTATCCATTTGTTTAAGATATTTAATTAAACTCATAGATCATTTCTAAAGTAGCAGTACTCTGTCCATTCATTCTACTGATAGTGTTGTGACATGCTGCATTAAGATAGGTGGTTCATGGGGCTTTTGCTCTAACAGAAATGTTTATGAATGGAGAAAATGTGTCAAGGTCCCTCTAGAGAATTTAAAGCTTAGTCTTAACAATATTTTGTATGTGTATAGCTATTTGTATTAGATTGAACACTTGGGACAGTAATCTCATTTCATTTACCCAGAATTCTAATAGGTAAAGTAAGCAGCATGTGAATGTGCCTAGGGATTTGGGATCGAACCTCTTTACTATTGTTACTAGCTATAAAATCTAGACAGTATTTAAGCCTGTTCCCCATTATAAGAGAAGAATCATAATAGAGCTTTACTTTGAAACTTACAACAACATGATAATATATTTGCAATTTTTCTTCCCATTGCTGTCAGTGCCCTTCCAATCAGATGAGGAAACATGTCCGTAGAGATGGCAGGAGACTTGTTCAAGGTAAAATAGCTTCTTGGTGATAGCTAGATTGTTGAAAAAGAAACAATATTATCTATTTCGACTTTCCCGTCTGATTTTAGATGAAAGAGTGACAGATGTTCAGAGAAGTGTAATGACTTTCTAAGTCCACAGATTCTCAAGTGGCAGATTTCAGAGCACCCGCCTAGCTGTATGTCACTTGTGGAGCTCTCTTCCTGCCCTGGCTCTTTTTCTTCATTGGAATTATTTACTAGAAAAGATTGTCATTCAAAGGTAATCCTCTGATATCCCAATGGCACTTCAACCATCCCAGGTCATAAGCTCAGAAACCCCATATTTCTCTTGTGTGCCTTTCACCTTCTATGGAAAGTAGGATCCGGAAAAGCAGAATTCCGAATCTTAAGTCACGAAAGTGTTTCAACATTAGGCATTACTTACCAAATTCATAATGACAAGCCATAAAGCAGTAGTGCAATTAAAAGTATAAGGATAATGGCCCTGGCCGGGTGGCTCAGTTGGTTTTGGCACCACCCCATACACCAAAAGGTTGAGGGTTCAATTTCCAGTCAGGACACATACGTAGGTTGCAGGTTCGATCTCCAGCCAGATCATATACGGAGGCAACCAATCAGTGTTTCTCTCTCGCTTCCTCTCTCTCTAAAGTCCATAAAAACCTATCTTTGGGTGAGGTTTGATTTAAAAAAATAGTTTAGGATAATGAAGCATGCTGAACTACTTTCCGATTTGGTATGGATCTGATTGGAAACAAAATTATTTTTAACAAATACAGATGGGGCAAAAGTAGGTTTACAGTTATTTGTGTGGAAAAATAATACAATAATTAATAAATAATAATGTAAGAATAAAATCTGTGTTTTGAGTTCTCACAAATGTATACCTACTTTTGCCCCACCCTGTGATGTCCACATTTCCAGGTTATCACTTACTCATTCTTCAGGACTTGGCTTCAGTATCCTTAAACCCTATAGTAGTGGTCACCAACCTTTTGGACCTCACACTGACCACCAGTGGTCCGTGGACCATAGGTTGGTGACCGCTGCCCGATAGGGTGCATGAGAGGGCCATTCTCCATGCTCCTCCAGCAGCCTATACATCCCTGTCACAGCTGTCATCACATTGAGTTGTCTGTCTGGCCTGCCTCTCCCTCTAGACTATAAGTGAAATTCAGAACCAAGCTGGGTCTTCTTCATCTATGCATTCTTGTTACTGCTTGGTATTTATTAGGAGCCTGATAAATACTGGTTGAATGAATGAAAACATGAATAGATTTTGAATTTTTTAAAAGGGCATTTATAATGAAATATGTCCATCCAAACTAAAAATAATCATACAGCTAGATTTTAACAGAAATGAGGCCAGACCTGAAATAAATTAAACTGTTGGCAAAAAGCTAGACCAATTCAATGATGAGCATGTTTTATGTGCAAGGACACTAGAAAGGGGAGAAAGATGATGAATACACAGTCCCAGACCCCCAAGAGTTTTCTAATGTGCAAATGTAAAGAAATGAGCTCATCAAAAGACTGGGCTCTTTTGATGCTATCTATTGTGTAATTCATCATCCAGATAATGTTTTTCAGCAGAAAAAAAGGAACACCAAAGATATACTTTTTATTTATTTTTTAAAATATATTTTATTGATTTTTTTACAGAGAGGAAGGGAGAGGGATAGAGAGTTAGAAATATTGATGAGAGAGAAACATCAATCAGCTGCCTCCTAGTGGGGATGTGCCCGCAACCAAGGTACATGCCCTTGACTGGAATCAAACCTGGGACCCTTGAGTCTGCAGGTTGACACTCTATCCACTGAGCCAAACCAGTTAGGGCTACTTCTTATTTTTATTCGTACAGACTAATAATAGATGACTTTTATCTGTAGATCTGTGTGTGTTTTCATCATTATCACAAAGTATGCCTTTAGCTATTTTCAGTTTTAATATTAAAACTTTTTTTGTTTCATCTTCAGCTGCCTGTAGTTACATGTAAGCTTTATGGTGACTTACTGCTTTTTATAACCTGCGCTCACCATCCTGAACCTCTTTAGGAAAAAAATCTATAATTCCGAGGTGGATTGAAAAATACTGGAGTTTACATTGTGCATTTTCCTGTTGGCAAACTTGTAATTCAGAAAAAAACTAAATTGCAGTTATTGCATATTACACAACATCTCCTGAAATTTACTTGGAAGCTTTTGACAGAACACTTCAGTATCTGAGGAATAAGTGCTTCATGGTCCAAAGAATTAGAAAATTTCATTGCATGTGTCAAAGGATATGCCAGTTTTTACTACCTTTAATTGCTTTACCTGACATGTGTGGGCCATAGTCTAGATCCAAAATATCTTTTCATTTCAGTAATGCATCAACGCACAATTTTAAAAGGTACCAGGGATGGAAATTAAAATTCAACTGTGTGTGGTGTTAACAATGCAAGTAACTCCACCCAGGAAGCAATCAGATGACTCATGGCCTTCTGTGCAGCGTTGGAATTGCATGTGCAGAAAATTTCTTTTGGCGTGTTGTGGTATAGTCCCTCTACCTGAGTTTGTTTGGCATATGTTATAAGCCACTTCCTGATATTATGTTGTGAGAGAAATACCCATCATAATTGGGTATATTTGGCAAACAACGGGGTGAATAAGTGGTATAACAAGAGCCATATAAAATGCTATGGGGGTGCAGAAGAAGGAGCCATAGTTTCAACCAGGAGGACTAGGGAAGGCCACCGTGGAATGTGATGTTTGAGCCAGAAGTTAGTAGGCGTAGAAGGGAAGGAAGCTTGTTTCGGGCTGAGGGCTAAGGCACAGTGGCATCACATGCGTGATGTGGTGAGAGAAGCCCCATTTAGGCCTAGAGGCTGGAGCTCATGGAGGTGGGAAGTTCTATGGTGGATGGCGCCAGGAAGAGAGATTGAATCCAGATCGGGGCGAGCCTGCTGAGGAGGCTGACCTTTATTCTGCAGGCAATGGGAGGGCACCGAAGGTCTGGAAGCAGGCGTGAGGCAGGGCCAACCTATCCAGCAGGCATAGTGTCACAGTAATCTTTAAGGCCCATGGAAATGTTTTAATTTTAATTTCTTTTAAAAACTGCAATTTTATACTTGCCGAGAGCCACTGTGGTCTATACTCCCAGGCCCCCAAAGGTGTACAGTTGCTCTTGACTACCATTTGGAATACTTTTCATTCAAAAGCAGTAAACGACAGTGAAAAGCCCTGTGAAAACATGCCCTGTGCTGATGCTAACTAGACTACAAAGTGATCGGTTTTCAACCGCTATTCTCAGAAGAGGCAAGCGAAGGTTCTTATCTTCTGCAGTTGAGAGAGGAAAGGAGAGAATGAAATAAATGTTTGATGCACATTTATTTATAATAATCTCTATGTAGCTAATAGATGGAAAAAAGTTTTTCTTTTTTCTTTTAATATAGCAACAAAAGCTGACTGAAAAATATTGGTTTTTGTTATTCTCGCAATAATGGGGCTCTTCATATTATAGAAAGTGAAATCTTTTGACCTATTTATAGCATTATGGCAGGGTTTACTGTGCTTAATCTCCTTGGACCCTTTATTGGCCAAAACAGCAAACTATATTGTAGGTGGCTCATCTATAAAATTAAACTTGCATACATTAGGGATAACAATTAGGAGACACAAATGCTTCCCCTCCCCTGGTGAAAAGACAAACAAACAAAAAGTGCCAGAATTGAAAAAATGAGCATAATGGTTAGGAATTATGATTTTTTTTACACAAATGCAGTCGACATATATCACTTTCTGATAAGAGAATTGGGACTCAAGCAGCTCCAGGAAGAAGAATGGAATGAGTGGGTCCTGAAGACAATTTGCAGGTGTGAAAGTTGAATCCCATCTGTGGTTCCCAGCTGTGTCCCGTTTCCCTGGGAAGCTGGTGCGAGATGCAGATTTCTGGGCCCAGGAATTTCTGATTTAGACAGGAGGGAGGGGCTGTCCTGCCTGGAGGACAGGGAGAACAACTGAGAAATAATGAGTGCCACACCAGGGCAGTGCCCGTGGGGCTGTGGGAGAAAGAGGCAGCTCTGGAAAGCATCACAGGAGAATGGACAGATTGACAACTGACAGGTCATGGGGTGGGAGGTATAGGGGAGGTAACGGCATCTAGCCTGGATGGCAAGAGAGGAGGGAATATTCCCAGTCTTGGCTAGAAAGGGAAAACGTGACCAACTGGTTTCCTATGCTGCAAAATGCACGGAGCCCATTGTGGAGGAGCTGAATACACACTGGCAGCTTGGCACGAGGTTTCACCAGACTTTCAGCCTTTGGTTGGCTGCCCATGAGGCTGTGCGGATCTTGTGGGGGGGAGTGCTGTGGAGAAGGCTGGAGGCAGGAGCAGGCTCTGTGTTTGCCTGGGCGCGAGGTCAGGTAATCAGTGGAAAAGCTAGAACGGAAGCCCTGTGGCACTGGGCTGAATCCAGGCCCAAGGCCGGAGGCTAGGACGGTGTAGGGTAGCTAGCCTGTCCTGACGTCCATTCTCCCTGGGCGAGCCTCTGGTTCCTTGCCTGGTGATGGGAGCACAGGAAGAAAGCTCAAACAGCAGTGAAATTTGGAGGGTGATTATTGATGCAGGGATTTTTGGTTTCTATGGAAACAGACAAATGCCTTGCAAAAACCCTGACCCCAGGATTGCCTTGTACTTGCATTGGGCCACGTGAGCATTGCAGCAAAAATCTTAGCAGGTTAACAGTCCTCACTTCTCCCTGCCCTTTGATTCTTCTTTCACCACCTCCCTCTTCTGTACTCCCCCTGCCTGCTCTGTCTCCTTCCCCTTCGTCTCCACTCCCTGGTCCCTCTCTCCTCCTCTGTTCCTGCTGCTCTCCTGTTCTCTCTCCTCCTGCCCTTTCCTGTGTGGGTCTTCTTCCTTTCTCTCCTGCCAGTGAGTCAGCATATTTGGGAGACTTGGAGCCATGAGGTGTGTGGATGACTGTAGTTCTGGAGGTTGTGTGTGGGTGTGTGTATGACTTAGATCCCAGCTTGCTGCATGTGGCCTGGGGTGTCACTTTCCAATTTGGGTAACTGTATCTGACCTACCTAAAATTTCACTTGCTGTTTCAATTAGCAGAATGTTCCACACACTGGCTTGGTGGGTGATTAGAGGTTTCATAAGCCTCCATCGCAGAGGCAGCTGCATTTCTTTCAGAAGAAGGAAATAATATTGCTTACTAATTCGCAACAAGGCAATGCAAAATAATAGCTCGCCACTTTCCCCTCCCTGTCTCTGCAACCTCACTCTGCAGATCTTTGTCTTCCTCTCCCCAGTTGCTGAAGCCTAGATAAATCGCTCTATTCTCAACCCCTTCCAAGTCCAATTTTTGGATGCTGTTGAGCCATGGGGTTATTAGGGAATCATGAGTCAGAAACCCAGATATAAACTCTGGTTTTATCATTTACAAAATGAGACTTTGAGCAGGCAATTTAAGTGAGAAAAATCATACTGACCCTGCCCGTTTCACGGGCAAGGTGAAATGTGAGAATGTGGATGAAAGCACTTTGCAGTGAATAACTCTTTCATTTCATAAATGTATCCCGACTGCCTACTATGCGTTGGCCCTGTTCTAGGCGCAGGGATACAGGGAAGGATGAGACAGATGAAGCCTCAGCACTTGTGAGCTTGTGTGATCATGTAGAAGATGTACCATAAATCAGGAAACCACGATAAAGGATTTTATGGTACGTTAAATGCTATGAGGGACTGGAGCGAGGTGACAATAACTCAGGAGGAGAGAGGCCTATTCTACAGACCCTGATCAAGGAAAGCTCTTCTGAGGAAGTCACATTTGAACTGACATCTGAAAAGAAAAGAAAAGAAAAAAAAGAAAAGAAAAGAAAAGAAAAGAAAAGAAAAGAAAAGAAAAGAAAAGAAAAGAAAAAGAAAAGAAGCAGACAGGAAAAGAATAAAAAAAGCCAGAGGGAGAAAGCTTTGCAGGAAGGAGTAGATAAGCGGTGGGACTGGCGTTTAGCGAGCCAGGAGGGAACAAACTGCAAAGGAAGTCCGAGCTGTGTTAACAGACCATTTAGGCCGCTTGCGCTGCGGAAGCGTCGGAGGTGGCTTTCTAGGGATCCAGACTGGATTTATGTGGCACCGATGTGGTCTGCAGTGGCCTGCTCAACATTAATGATGAGCCTTTCTTTTCTTTTTTTTTCAAGATCAAGTGAACTAACATTTTCACAGCATCTTAGTTTTGCAACATGCTTTTTGATACCTTATTATATTTAGTTGCTACGATTATCCAGTGCATTAGGGGCATCCACAAAATGTTTTAGAGGTGAGAAGCTCTGTTAGGTTCAATGAGCTGATATACAGCCAAGCCAGCAGATGGTCCAGTCTCCTGACATGTTGGAGAGTGAGAGAGAGGGCAAAGGAGGAGACTTGAGATCTTGCACCCTGGGGCCAAGCTGTATCAGGTCTTTTAGGAGGAGAACAGGAAAAACTGGGTTTTAACTGCTAGGGAAATTAGCTCAGGTCGCCTCACAAGGGAATAGCAGGATTTCACTTTACTTACTGGTCTGAATTCCCCTAACAGGCTGGGAGCTGGCTTTGTCTCCCAGTGAGTGCCAGGAAAGAGCTGTCTCCATTATGCCTCTTCCTGGTACACAAAACCCGGGAGCCTTTCACACACTGTCTTGTTTTGTGAGCATTTGCAGTCCTAACAGAAAACCATTCTCTTTCACGCGCTGCTTTGTTTTCAAGCCCTTCCGTGAGACCTGGGCTTCTTGTATCTCAAGAACCAAAACCAAACCCTGTTTTTGCTCACAGCAGTGATACATATTTATGAAAATATTTTAAACACGGAACAGACTTCAGAGAGTGAAATAAATAGGAAATTAAAAGTCCATTTCCTTTCCCCCAGTTTTTAGTAAAAACAAAACAAAACACACACACACAAAAAAAACCTCTCTAGATATAATTGACATTAATGGTTTCTTGGATATACTTACACAATTTTCTATGCCTATGGAAGCTTATGCACAACCACATAGACATAAGCAGATTCCTGCACTTGACACATGCATATAGATACACATTCATATACAATGTATACCTGGAATCCTGTACATACTGTTATTTCACTTTTTAAAAAATATATATATTTTATTGATTTTTTACGAGAGGATGAGAGAGGGATAGAGAGTTAGAAACATCATTGAGAGGGAAACATTGATCAGCTGCCTCCTGCACGCTCCCTACTGGGGATGTGCCCGCAACCAAGGTACATGCCCCTGACTGGAATTGAACCTGGGACCCTTGAGTCCGCAGGCCGACGCTCTACCCACTGAGCCAAACCGGTCAGGGCTTACTTGTTTTTTAATTAACACAATGTTTTTGATAACTTTCTACATTAGTGCCTAGAGATGTACCTCATTTTCTCTAATAACTGCTTTGAATTCCACTGTCCCAGTTCCTTTATTGGTAGGCAGTAAATATCTTTGAGCACCCATTTTGGTAAGCTGTTTTCAGAAGTGGAATTGCTAGGAGAAAGAGCATATGTACTTCACGTTATGTTAGATCTTGCCAGATCGCTGTCTTCGACCCTGTACTAACAGAAGTACCTACTCAACGTGTGTGGGACTACTTGTTTCTCACATCCTTGTCAAAGCTGAGTATTATCAAACTTATTTATTTTTGGAAGTGTCATAAATGAGAATAATGATGATAATGGTTCATTTAAAAGTGACAAGTCTGGCCGGCATGGCTCGGTGGTTGAGTGTCAATCTATGAAACAGTGCATTCCCTGACCTATTGTAGATGCTTGATAAATAGTGGCTGTATCAGGAGGTTGAAGCTAAGTGAGGAAATGTTGGGAATAGTTTATTATCCTGAAGTTGTCTCTTCAAGGTGGATCATTTTCTCTCTTCATTTTATGAGGTTCTGAGCATTTTCTTTGTTACATTCATTCTGGGATTGTTCATAAGCCTTAAGAACAATTTGTGGTCCCCATGTAGTCCTCATAACTAGGTAGGCTATTTATCACCAGTCAGCAGGCTTGTTACATTATGGGGTGCTCAAGATGGCCCAGTTAAAGGGAGTTTTGAGGGTGCAGGATGAAACCTAGGAACTTTCCAAGGATGAAGGGAAACTAGAATTTATGTTCTAAGCATGATTAGGCATTGCTTGTTTTGTTTCTATTGTTATTTATTCTCCCCCCACCCCCAGAATTGCAGCAAAAGCTAGTCCATGTAAAACAGTGGTTCTCAATGAGCTACTATTTTTATGCCCCTCTCCCCAACATTTGGCAATGTCTGGAGACATATTTGGTTGTCACAATTAGATGTTACTGGCATCTTGTGGATAGAGGCCAGGGTGCTACCAAACAACCTACAGTGCATCAGCTCTACACAATAGAGAATTATCTGGCCCAACATGTCACAATGTGAAGGTTGAGAAATCCTGATATAAAAGGAATGAATGTATTGATTATGAGTTGAAGATAGCAAATATGTGAAGTAGGGGTCCATGGCCCATCAAGCTGATGGTACTGGCCACTGCTACCATTAAACCATATCTAAGAGGAATTTCTTCTTGGCTATATGGAAGTCGTTTGCTTTTCAGGGAGATGGTGCATAAAAGGAGTAAGTTGTAAAATGATTTTGTTAGGTTGAGTTATTACCTGGAGGCAGCCAAAGTCCTAGGAAGTTCAAGTGTATATCTCAGTTTTCATGGAATCCAAGATAAGCTTTCTTTGTTCATTCAAAAAAATTGTTCATTTAGGAAGCACCATTAAGTGACAAGCAGGCCCAGTACTGTGCTGGGAGAAAAAAAAAATAAAAAGAAACTAAAGCCATCATCTCCACCCCAGGGGAGCTTAGAAGACAGTATTATTGTGGTTAATGACTCAACTCTGGATCTGTGTTTTCCTGGCCTCAAATCCTGCCTCTGCCACTTTCCTCATTTTAGGGAAAGGTAAAGAATATCTATCTCACATGATTATTGGGATGATTAAAACATTGACATACCCCTGACTGGTGTGGCTCAGTTGGCTGGAGTGTCATCCAGTGCACTGAAAGAATATGGGTTCAATTTCCAATCAGGGCACTTACCTGGGTTGCAGGTTCAATTCTCAGGTGGAGCATGTACAGGAGGCAGCCAATAGAGGTTTCTCTTTCACATCAAGGTTTCTCTCTCTCTCTCCCTTTCTCTCTTTCTCTCTCTGTTTTTCCCTTCCTCCTTCTCCCTTTCTTTCTCTAAAATATGGCTGGTGAGGCTCCTTGGTTGAGCATTGACCCATGAACCAAGAGATCCCTGTTTTGATTACTGGTCAGGGCACATGTCCAGGTTGTGGGCTTGATTCCCAGTAGGGAGCATGTGGGAGGCAGCCAATCAATGTTTTTCTCTCATCAATGTTTCTCTCTCTCTCTCTCTCTCTCTCTCTCTCTCTCTCTCTCTCTCTTCCTCACTCTCTCAAAAATCAATAGAATATGTTTAAAAAAATAAAATCAGAAAGCATGTCCTCGGGTAAGGATTAAAAAAGTATTGACATGGAGTATTTACTGGTAGAGGAGTGTCTAGCTCAATAGAAATTTTTTTTTAAAAATATATTTTATTGATTTTTTACAGAGAGGAAGGGAGAGGGATAGAGAGTTAGAAACATCGATCAGCTGCCTCCTGCATACTCCCCACTGGGGATGTGCCCGCAACCAAGGTACGTGCCCTTGACCAGAATCGAACCCAGGACCTGTAAGTCCACAGGCCGACGCTTTATCCACTGAGCCAAACCGGTTAGGGCGCTCAATAGAACTTTAGTTGACTTTGTTATTTTTATTTCACTGTTATTACTGGAATCTTGGAGCCTTATGAATGATCTGGTTTAGGGTTTTCAAATTTGATTAGTACCAGATTCCTTTTCTCAATAAACACTTATTCAGACTGACAATATATGAAATACATGAAAACAAGCAACTTTGGTTAATATAAGATGGGAGGCCAGACACTGCTTTCTTGGGACCACTCACCTCTCTACTCCCAAGAGTGGTTTCTTATGCATAGCTGCAGAACCCGGGGCTGTGTGGGATACAGTTTGACAACCGCTGATTTCATCCAGTCCATTCATTTTCAGAAAGAGGAAGTGATTTAAAGGGTAGATAAGGCAAGCACATGAATAGCTCTGATGTGCTTGTGCCAAACACAGAAATGATGCTATATGAAGGACTCCAGAGAAGACAGAGACAAGCTCTCCCTTGGTTAGGTCATATTTAGGGTTGCTTGAAGGATGGGTAGGATTTGAGCCTTTCAGATAAAGTTGGAAAGAGTATTTTCAGAGGAAGAAATAGGATGATAAAGGGATGGAAGAAAAAACATTGGAGTCTTTTAGTCTTTATTTTAGTGAATCATCTTTGGTTGCAAGTCATAAAGGTCTACTTCAAAACATCTTAATTGAAAACCAGAGAGAGGGAGTTATAAAGTTTCAGGGTACCTTCTGGGTCCCAGAGTCAGAATGTGGAGCTGGCCTCACTGGGGCTGGAACTCCAGAGCTGAGAGCCTCCTGGCAGCCCACCCTCTGTAGTGCTCCATGGTTCTTGTTTTGTTCTCATGCATTTGCTCTATTCTTGAGTCTCTGTAAATCAGCTTTCATGTCTTCTCTGTGCCTCTGGCTTCCCCAGAGTTCCCAGGTTTACATGTCACTAATTCAAGTGAGCAGTCATCACCTTCATCCATCTCTGAATACCAAACTCTAAATTCTAGAAGGAGAGAATCCCATTGTCTCAATAAGTGTTATGGGGCACCTCTCATCCAATAGCTATAGTCAGAGTAGGGGATGTGAGGGGCCTGTCTTACCCTGTTAATGTGGTTGGTAAAGCCCAGTGCAAAGTTGAAAAAAGAGCAGGCTGACCCTCAAGTTGCTCTTTTACCCTTAGTAGAGGCATTTATGTTTCTATAACAAAGTATGGAACAGATAATAGGGGTGAGAAGTAAGTTAGTGGGTTGATGAAGGCGTCCTTGAAGAGGGATGCTAGGTGCTGGTTCCGAAATGTAGGCAAGATTTCCTCAGGTGAAGAAGGCAATGAGGAAAAGCATTCCTAACGAGCTGAATAGAAAGGTGGAAGAACATCAGATGTTTGAGTCACTGTGAGCAGCGGAGTACCATCTGTGCCAGAAACTTCAGACATTCATCCAGATGACATATTTATTGAGGACCTACTAAGAGAGGGGTATGTTTATGAATGAAGAAACAAAATTAAAATAGTTCAATTACTTCCCCAATGTCACAGAGGATGGAAATATGAACCACATCTAGAATGCTTCAGTCTTAAAACATTTTTTATCTATAGTTCTCCATTTATGATTTTTCTACTTTATCCTATTTGGTAAAAAATGGCTTAGAGCAAGGTTGGTGGTGGTTGTTTTTGTTTTTAAATAGCTAATGAAATGGTGCATTGTTCTTACTTCCCAAAGTGAGAATAGGCACATGGTTTCCATAAGTATAAAATGATTTATATATGGGTGTATGTTTTATGGGGATTGTTTGGTCTAAGATCCTCTCTAACTTTAACTTTCAGG